>SJYA01002873.1:1496640-1510205 GCA_006410615.1 Neotragus moschatus
TCTCTCTTTTTTTTTTTTTTTTTTTTTATACTTACTATCCTAGTTTCTTACTGTGAGTATAATTTAGCTTTTTTGGTTTTAATGAAAAGTGTGTTTCTAAATTGACATTTGTTTAATGGGAAAATTGTAAGGTTAGAAACGAGGTGTTTGTTTCTCTTCAGAGTCCTAAAGTACCATACGTGATACTGCAGCTGGTACTCAGCTAAGTTCTGCACTGCATGCGTGGCAGGACCTTGAAATACAATTTATGATACACACAAGAAAAGAAAACCAGTGAAACAGCGCATGCCGATGTGGGTAGTATTCTTCACCATGCGAGTCCCTGATGGATTCTCTAGTTCTGATCAAGTAGAGGTGATGGTTTTCATAGTAATGTGAGTTTCTGACTAATTCCCACTCAATGCTACTGGATTTCTTTTTCTTAGAGGATTAATTATTCTGTTCTTTCAAAAGGCATAATTACCGTCACATGCTATTGAATAGGAGGCCCACTCCTGAAAGAGTGTCTATTTTTAAAATTAGCTTAATAATTTCTGCATTACACAATATAGAAACCAAGTATAATAAATGAGAGTTCAAAATCAGCACCTCCTCAAGGCCTCCCACCCTGATGGAAGAAGAGTGGGCTAAAGCAGGCTCTACTGGTTTATCCATGGGTCTGCATGAGAGCAGGATGCTGTGGGTACATTTTGGCATAAAGAATTATATTTCTTTCATTAGCAATAAAAATGTATAGAAAGGAGAAAATTCCTGCAAAGTAACTTTCTTTCTCCCTGTGATCATTAAGAAAATGTCAGCTGGTTCTGAGTGTCTCACTATCATGCCTTTCCTTAAGTTACTTGGACTTTCCCTCTGCAATCCAAGTTACAGTGAGATGGGGAGAAAATACAAAATGAAAGCACGGAGCCGTGACATAACCAAATTGCTAGCTTGATGCAGGCTCTAATGAAGGAAACAGCCTCCTGCAGGAGGAGTTTGTGGTGACGTAAGCTTACCAACTCTGAGGATTTGTGTGGTTCGTTATCCGGTTGATTCACATTTCCTTAAGGTGAATGTACAGTTTACCTTATATGGAAGGGGAGCTCACATAGCATTTTTGATTGCAGAAAATTCTGGTTTGTCGATAGCATCTTGTCTAAAATAAATCTGCATTGCTTGGATTCACTGCTTTTGAGCAGGAAAGAAAAAAAAAACTTATCAGTAATTTTTTTTTTTCCCCGTATAAGTATAAAGTCTCTCATCACTTAGGTTCCTGAAATGGGGTGATACATTCATGGCTGTATTGTCATGACCTGAAGTTGGCAAACATCACTTTTGAACCATGGTGCTGTTTGATACTGGACCTCAGAATCTTCCTCATCATACCAATCCATATAAATTCATCAGGTTCGGTTTGTGAGATCAAACAATTTTTCAGAATCAAGTCTTGAATAAATATGTAAGTTTTCCATCCCTTTTGAAAATACTGTGTTATCTATTCTTTCCTTTGACAGGAAATTCCTTTTAATGTTTTTTTAATTCATTTGGCTGGCTGAGGTCTAGTTGCAGCATATAGGATCTAGATCCCTGACCAGGGATCAAACCCAGGCCCACTGCACTGGAAGCATGGAGTTTTAGCCACTGGATCCCCAGAGAAAACCTCCCCCCTATCCCTTTTTAATTGATATTTTTTCTGTTTCTTGAAACTTTATCTCTGCTGAAATCCCTAAACCATAATGATAGTGTTAGAAAAATTCAGATAAAAATATATAAGTTCTCAGTATCTAATTTAGCTCAAGAAAAATGACCACAGGATTACCATAAACCTCTCTTNTCTGATGAGATCTTTAGGGAAACTGCAGCCTTCACCTGGTCATTCTACCAGGAGAGGGACACCACTCAGCCACATGGTTGGCCAGATTGGGAATTGCCACAGTGCAGCAGTGTCTCATGGGAGTTTATCAGAAACGTGGGAATTTCAGGTCTACTCCAGAAGTCCTCAAGCAGAATCTGCATTTTTACAGGATCCACAGGTAAATTTGGGCACAGTGAAACCTGAGAAGCATATCTGTCCATGGTGGAGGGCCCAAGTTTGATGCATGAACCAGGTGACTCAAAGCTGGTGCACTGGGACAACCCAGAGGGATGGGCTGGGGAGGGACGTGGGTGGGGGATTCAGGACGAGGGGACACATGTACATCTGTGACTGATTCATGTCAATGTATGGCAAAAACCACCACAATACTGTACAGCAATTAGCCCCCAATTAAAATAAATATTTTTTTAAAAAAAGAGAAAAATATATAAAGGATCACTCATAAAGCCTCTACAAATAGCAAATGCTGGAGAAAGTGTGGAGAAGAGGGAGCCCCCTGCACTGCTGGTTAGAATGCAAATGGGCACAGCCACTATGGAGAACAGTATGGCTGTTCCTCAAAAATTGAAAAATAAAGTTGTCATGTGATCCAGTGTCATATGATCCATATGATCCCACTCCTGGGCACCTGTCTGGAGAGAACTGTAATTCAAAAAGATACATACTCCTCTGTNCCCTGCACTGCTGGTTAGAATGCAAATGGGCACAGCCACTATGGAGAACAGTATGGCTGTTCCTCAAAAATTGAAAAATAAAGTTGTCATGTGATCCAGTGTCATATGATCCATATGATCCCACTCCTGGGCACCTGTCTGGAGAGAACTGTAATTCAAAAAGATACATACTCCTCTGTGTTCATAGCAGCGCTGTTCACAGTGGCCAAGAAATGGAAACAACCTGCGTGTCCATCAACGGATGAGTAGATAAAGAAGGTGTGCATTTACACAACAGAATCCTACCCAGCCATAGAAAGAATGGAATAATGCCATTTGCAGCTGCGTGGAAGAACTTAAGAGATGATCACACTAAGCGAAGGAAGTCAAACAAAGACAAACACCATATGATATCACTTAGATGTGGAGTCTAAAATAGGACATAAATGAATTTATTCATGAAACAAAAACAGACTCACAGACATGGAGAACAGACTTGTGATTGCCAAGGGGGAGGGGCTGGGGGGATGGATTGGGAGTTTGAGATTAATAGATACAAATTATTATATAGAGAATAGACAGCAACAAGGACCTACTGGGTAGTGCAGGGAATGGTATTCAATATCCTGTGATAAATGATGACGGAAAAGAATATGAAATAGGATGTAATATATGTATAACTGAATCATTCTGTGATACTGCAGAAATTAACACAACATTGTGAATCAATTATACTTCAGTAAAATAAATTAGAAAATAGTAGACCTGCTCCCGTGTGGCCCAATGGCCAGTCACTGTCCTTAGGCTTTGTTTGTCGGTGTTGACTGTAGGTTATGATAATGTATGTTTGTAGATATGAAGTTTTCTTTCTTTCAAATTGCGTACCTGTCAAATCATATATGTGGACACACAAATGGCAGTTATTACTGTCAAAAAAGGATTTCTCTCTTTTTCCTTTTTCCATTTTTACTTAATTCCTCTAGAGCTGTCTTTCTTTTTATAAGGTTGTACATTTTCACATGTACATTTTATGATGTATTTTTTCCAGTGTTTCTTTTCAGTCTTCATATGGAGGGGATTTTCTGTTTTTTATTGTCTTAATATTGCTGTGCAGATTGCTTTTAGCCAGTGGTGAGTGGGAACTATGACTGATTTAGTCCCTTAAGAAACCTCTGTGGGTTTCCTGACATGTAGACCACTCATGCTGACGAGTTGCTTCAGGGATTAGAATGGACTCTGTTTTGTCAATAAAGGAGGCAGTGCCCTAATGATGGATTTCCCTCATTTAAGGATTTTTCTCTTTTTTTCCCAATATTTCTTTTCGGTCTGCATGCATATGGATGTATGGAGGGGATTTTCTATTTTGTAATATTTTAATAACTAATATCACTTAGGGATGACACACAAGAGCAGACTGTAGAATTTTAGATCAAGAAATAAATTTGTTATCATTAATCTTCATTTCAGATCGATGTATAAGTTAAGTCCTTTGCCTTTTTTATAAGGGTGTTTACGGAGACAGACTCTGGTTATGCACTGTAAAAGTTTAGAAGTTCAAGCATACCCACTTAATAACAAAAGGACGTTCTTTTTTAGTTAGTTGTGGGAAAAGTATTTGTATTTTTATTTACAAAAGTAATTAAGTCTTTGTGCCATAATGACATGTTGTATTCCTGCGACTCTGAACAATTGTTAGGAAATTTGTAGGGTTGGCCAATGTTCATTCAAAACAATTTAGGAATTATTTACAAAGTTAACATTCTACCTGCAACATATGTACAATCTTTCCCCCGAGAANTTTATTTACAAAAGTAATTAAGTCTTTGTGCCATAATGACATGTTGTATTCCTGCGACTCTGAACAATTGTTAGGAAATTTGTAGGGTTGGCCAATGTTCATTCAAAACAATTTAGGAATTATTTACAAAGTTAACATTCTACCTGCGACATATGTACAATCTTTCCCCTGAGAAATCTCTATGGGTTTCCTAGAATATTAGAAAGCTTATAATAAATATTTTGTTCAGTTTGATGGCTCCCACGGTAGAGTGTCTGCCCGCAATGCAGGATACCCGGGTTCAATTCCTGGGTCGGGAAAGTCCCCTGGAGAAGGAAATGGCAATCCACTCCAGCACTCTTGCCTGGAAAATCCCATGGACAAAGGAGCCTGATAGGCTACAGTCCATGGAGTCACAAAGAGTCGGACACGACTGAGCGACTTCACTTCACTTCACTTCACTTTATCACTATTAAAATAGTAAGCAATGTATTAGGAGAGTCTAAAAGGTTTAAACACTGAGTAAATAGTTGGAAAAGATTAGTGACTATCTAGGCTTCCCTGATAGCTCGGCTGGTGAAGAATCCGCCTGCAATGCAGGAGACCCCAGTTTGATTCCTGTCTCAGGAAGATCCCCTGGAGAAGGGATAGGCTACCCATTCCAGTATTCTTGGGCTTCTCTGTTGTCTCAGATGGTAAATGAATCTGCCTCCAATGTGACTATCTGGGATTACCTGGTAGCTCAGCTGGTAAAGAGTCTGTCTGCAGTGCAGGAGACCCTGATTCGATTCCTCGATGGAGAAGATCCCCTGGAGGAGGGCATGGCAACCCACTCTCGTAGTCTTGCCTGGAGAATCCCCATTGACAAGAGGAGGCTGGCAGAGTATAGTTCATGGGGTCGCAAAGAGTCAGACATGACTGAACAACTGAACACGCAGCACAGTGACCATTTCTTAGACCTTACTTGGCCATCACTCATGGAGCTTTAAAAAAGACAGCTTCCAGAATCCCACCCCCAGAGCTTCTGGTTTAATTGTGCTAGTGTATGGCTTTTGCATCGGCATTTTTTAACTTCTTATTTTGAAATAATCATAGGCTCACAGGAAGTTGCGAAGATAATATAGAGAGATCCCTTGCACCCTGCACCCAAATTTCCCCAGTGGTAACATCTCATATAACAATGGTCCAAGACCAATGCCAATAAATTGACACTGGAATTGCAATGTTAATAAAAGACCAGGAGCCTAATTTAGATTTCACCAGTTTGAAGATCAGGACTTTAAAGCTTCCCAAGTGATTCTCTTAAATAGCACATCTCTGCCCTGAGTGCCATTTAAGGTCAGTTCCAACCATAAGTCTGGGATTTGCACGTGTGCGCACACACACACAAAATATATACATATATATTTGCATGTGTGCAAAGGTAGACCACACTCACAATACATATTCTAAATAGTTAAAATGTTTAATAACAGATTGCAGAGTAAAAGGGACTGACATTTAGAAGCAAACTGCTAAAAAAGTGCACTTCACAATCGAACAAAATGTATCCTGGTTTAGAGCCTATGTCAAACAGAAGATATCTACCTTACCTGAGAAAGTAAACAAGGGTTTATGACTCTCAGAATTAAAGTCTATGTGAAGAATGAGAAGAAAATCCCATGTGTTTGGAAAATGGTATTTATAGATCCAATTTTAGTGTTAAAAGCCGGTAACATGGTAAGAGGCTTCTGATGCACAGAATTATGTATATGAAATTCCCACTTATCATGTTCTCAATGCATGGAAAAGGCTCCTATTCTCTGTAAATAAATGAATGTTTCTTCCTCTGCAGCCTGGGAAATTAAATATTGTCCTGGGCAAGTTTCCATCTTTTTTCTTTTCAACAAGAGTTGGAAGAGGTCTTAATCAGTTAAGCAGTGGGAGTAATGAATAAACCTCACGTCTCATCCTGGTGTCTACTCTCAGGTATGAACTGGGAGGTTAAATAGGGACATTTATAACCACAACAAGCTCTAAGCCAAGCCTGGGTCAGGGGGTAGAACGTACCCTTACCTTATACAAAAGGAGATTTCCCCTTTATTTGGGGTTAAGCTTCACTAAGGTAACGCAAAACCTTGCCACGGGGTCTGGAATGTATTTGCTAAGTCTTATCTGCAGGACTTGTCAGATTCCACCTGCTCCCTAGCTGCACTGTCTTTTTATTCCTGGTGTTTCGGTAGTCTTTCAGAATCCCACCCCGAGAAGCAGAACATGGCCAAAGTTTCCACGTAAGAAATGGCTGATTCCTGTCTTCACAAGCCTCCCTCGGAGACCTTTCTGCATGCCTTCTTTTTCAGGGTCCCTCTCTGCCCCTGACCCCTTCAAGGTTCTCTATGTCCCCAGGTTACCCTGATGACTTCCCTGTTCCTGGCCCTGAGCCTGGAGCTTCCGGAGGAATTTTACTTGGATAAGTTCTGTGAAGTTACACAGTACAACAGTTTGAGTCAGAGTTTTGAGAGTATTTTGTCTCCCTAATATTTCGGGAGAGGCTTAGTTTGGAATGACATTTATAAGAGCTTAGGGAGGCCTGCAGAAAACCCTAGAGAGACTGCAGTGGAGCCTTATATGCTTTAGCCAATGGGAGAGGCTGATGGGGGCTTTAGATCCAGATTGTGTAACTTATTGCCCTGGTCTTCAGCCCAGAAGCTCAGTCCTGGGAGCAGTGGGAGAGTGGGAGGTGGATGGCCTCCTCTTTCTTCTACCTGTTGGTCCATTAAGATTTTTATTTTAATGTGGACCATTTTCAAAGTCTTTATTCAATTTGTTACAATATTGTTTCTGGCTTTTATGTTTTTTGGTTGGTTTTTTTTTTTGGCAAGCCATATGGGATCTTAGCTTCCAGACCAGGGATTGAACTCATACTTCCTACATTAGAAGGCAAAGTCTTCACTACTAGATGACCAGGGAAGCCCCAATTCATCAGTGTTTCCTTTAAGCTGTAGATTTGCAACGCATGGGTAAAGTCATTGGAACATTCTGGTTATAGTAGATCAGCTGACTCAAGACCTCAGAATTTTAGATTTGTGCCACTTCAAGCCCTTCCTATGAACAGAAAGGGTGATTGGCCAATTACTGTGGTCTCAGACATCCCAGTAGGGGAATACTCCAGAATTCCCTTCCCACACAGGGAATGCCTTAGTGGTAAACCCTAATGCCCACTTTGATGTCCGTAGTTTATGGGGCTTCCCTCGTGGCTCAGTGGTAAACAACCCGCTGGCTGATGCAGGAGACACGGATTAGATCTCTGGGTGGGGAAGATCTCCTGGAGGAGGAAATAGCCACCCACTCCAGTCTTGTGTGGGAAATCCCATGGACAGAGGAGCCTGGCAGGCAGCCCATGGGGTCGCAAGAGTCAGACGTGGCTGAGCGACTAAACAACAGCAACCATGGCTTATCTTGGAGGGGTCCTTTTGAAATACAGCTATCATCTGAGATGGGTTAAGCCGCTTGAAAGTAAGAGCCATGAAGTCTCAGTATAATGGGAAGTGTCTGACCCTTTCGAGAAGGCAGCATTCAATGGGAGGAGACGATAAGGAACAAAGAACAGCCCAAGTACACTGAGTTCCTGAGGACACCAGAAGAGGCGTCTGGAAGAACGGTTGCCATATAAAAATGTCACCTATCCTTCCAGCCAGCCCTTCCTGGCTTCCCACCTGCCTCACCCTAATTATTATTTCAAAATGAGACCACTGCACTGTCAGCTCTCTGGACCATCTAGGACTGCATGCAGGTGTATTTTGTGTTGTTCATCCATCATCACGAAAGGTATTTATTATCTGAGTCTCGCTGAATCACTGATTTTCCTGTCCATGAGCAGGCCTATTTCACCAGCTTGGCAGTGTGCGCTGTTTACTAGAGGAGCTATTAAATTTCTCACCTGTGTGTCTAGTGAGAGCTGCAGCTAGGAGATAAAACCTCTTGGAGTATGCAGCATCAGTACGTGAGAGATTTTCAAGGGCATGGCTTCCTTCAAATGCCTGCTCAGGGATCTCAGATTAGGATCAAAATCAAAGGCCACTCCAGCTTCCCTGATGGGTTTCAGCGCTCTGCCATAACAAGACATGCTCCAGGCTTGAAATGTTTTGACTAGAAAGCTAGATCATTAGCAGTTTCTACACGCTGAATTAAAACTCAGATAACATCAAGAAAATGCCCAAAAGGGAAAGCTTTGACTGAGAACTGTCAAGTGCCAGAAGGATTCGGGACTTCCCTGGTGGCTCAGACGGTAAAGAATCTGCCTGCAATGCAGGAGATCTGGGTTCGATCCTTGAGACTGGAAGGTCTAGCACTGGAAACAACTGATGAAAGCTAGCAGGGGTGTACAAAGAGAGCTTTGGGGCCAAACATAGGTGGGTTAAAATCCTTACTCGCTTGATAACTCTGGGAAGGTTGTTGACCATCTCTATTTTATCCAGTAATTTCACTGCTAAGAACTATTCCTATGGATATAGTGATACTAGGTAGGATGCTTGTGTGTTAACTCATTGGAGCTCCCTGATGACTCTAAGTGATGAGGCTATTGCTGTCCAGAGGATACCAAGGCACAGAGAGAATGACCTGCCGCCCCAAGGGTGAGTTAGCACTCTCATGAGAGGCAGCCTGACCTATGGTCACTTGGATAGACTGCAAGGCCAAGCTTTCTTAGGTTCAACTCCCAACTCTGCTATTAGCCAGCTGAACGAAGGGCCAGAATCATGCCTGCTCCATGAAGACTGCCGTGGAGCATGTTACCCAGAAGAAAGCAAAATCTTCCCTCTTGTCGTTGACACCTGCCATGTCTGCTGATTTCAATAGATTCTGATTTCAAAAACGGGAGCCATTCAATTCAATTCCTAAAGCAGTAGTGACTCCTGGGTATCCTTTTTGGTGATTTTGTTCGGCCGGTAGCTTGCCTCAGCGTGTGAATAATTAGATCAGTTTTCCATTCCTATTCTTGGGAAATAGAACCCAAGTGCTCAGAAATAATGTGATTTATATCAAATGGCTCTCTTCAAACGCTGTGTCTCTGGAATCACTCATTCTCCTCCCACTGTAGAGCTGATGGGTTTCTTTGCGCCACACCAGGAGGACCTGCCTTTATCATGAAACAACCTTCTATGCTCCAGACACCTCTGGTCAGCCTGCTTACCTGCTCACAAACTGAGTAAAGTCTTTTAACATCAATCATTGCTCTGAAGTAGACTCTAGAAGTGGAGACCCACATTATAATCAACATTTCTTAGTGTTTAGTGTCAGATTTTTCTCCAATTTCTAGCTTTTTCTTACTTTCATTCATTCATTCAACAAATATTTATTGAGAAGCTACTATGTGACTGCCACAAACTATTGAATTAGATGCTGGGGATACAGTAGTGACTGCAACCATCAGTGTTCCCGCCCTCAAAGATCTTGTATTATAATGGAGAAACCAATAAAAAAGTATATATGTGTCGTGGTCAGTGGCAATAAGGGCTATTGAGAAAAATAAAGCAGGGGAAGATATTAGGGGATGGGAGATGCTATTTCAGATAAGATGGTAAGGAAAAGCCAACCTGATATTTGAAGAGAGGCCTGAGTAAACTGAGGGAGGGGTCATGTGAGGTTCTAGGGGACGAGCCTCTCAAAAAAGAAACAGTCGTGCAAAGGCCCTGGGGCAGGAATAGGTTTGCTGGGCTAAAGCAACCACAAGAACAGCTTAAGGGCTGGGATGCAGTAAAGATACAGAAGAGCAATGGAAAACCAGGTCAGATGGGTCCAGGACCAGATGCAGTAGGTTCTCATAACCTGTGATGGAGATTCTGGATCTTGTTCTCAGTGTGATAGGGCACCATTGGGAGCTGAGAGTTGGAAATGGCATGAACTCATTGCCTTTTCAAAAGGTGGATCATTTGGCCTCTGGGTGGGACTAGATTGTCTCAGGACCAGAAGGGAAGCTAGGAGATGAGTTAGGAGGTGCTGGCCTTTGTCCAGATGAGCAAAGACAGTGGTTAGAACCAGGGTGATGTCAGTGGAAGAGGCAAGAAGGGACAGACTTGAGAGAGACTCCAAAGGTTCAGTGGGCAGGAGCTGCACGTGGGTTGGATGTGGGTGAGAGAGAAGGAGAGGGGTCAAGGAGGACTCACTCCAGAGTGAGCAGTGCTGTCCTTCTCTGAGACAGACATTTGCTTATTTACTTGCAACCAGAAATCCTTTTTCTGTCTTTTTCTCCTCTCAAGAGTGACTGCCCTAGTCCTTTGCACATAGTCAATACACAATAAAGCTATGAAACCAGTAAATATAATGCCTAAGATGTTTACTAGTGAGTCCATGACCCTAAATTTTACTATTTGTAAATTTGTATGTTGTTTGGGTAAAGGGGCTCACTTTCTGGCTGACTTTTCCTATTGTGAAACAAGCTTCATCCAATTTGCTTTTGTCATGTAAATACAGAGTTAGTATACCTACCTAATAGTGGGACTATGGGCAGGGTCCTCAGTTCTCTGTTCTCTGTAGAGAGCAAGAAAGAACAGTGAAACTAATTTGGGGTGAATGTCTTACTGAGGTGTCATGTCATATCAGCATCTCAGACTTGGAGGGTTTGTCGTCCCCACACCCTGCTATGTTACTGGCAGAGAGTGTTAATTAAGTGTGCTTTCCTGGAAGATCTGGAAAATGCCTCAGAACCTTTCTCAACGTAGCCCTTCCAGTTGGCATTTCTACCTGATCTAATCCGATCTGCTCATCTAACTACTGAGGAAATTAAAGCCCAGAGATAGTAAATGACTTGCCGTTGTGCACCCTTGCAGGTGGAGTCAACACCAAAGTGTCAGCCTGAACTCTGATTCCCAGGCCAACGTGCTTCCCAGCATATATTGACAGAATGATAAGAGGGTTTATGTGGGGAAGGTCAGAGAGGACCGGAGGAAGCTTATGGGCTTGTGAAGGGCAGGGGGTGGGGCTCCAGAGTATGAGGAAGGCAGGAAAGACCCTCCAAACAGTTTTGGAGTAGAAAGGGGTCCCAGAGCCCACTGCCCTGACAGAGGAAAAGCGAGCTGTCATCCAGGGCTCTTGTTTATTTCTCTGAAAGCAAAAGTCGCTCAGTCATGTCTGACTTTTTGCGACCCTCTAGACTGTAGCCCACCAGGCTCCTCTGTCCATGGAATTCTCCAGGCAAGAATCCTGGAGTGATTAGCCATTCCCTTCTCCAGGGGATCTTCCTGACCTAGGGGTCAAACCCAGGTCTCCTGCTTTGTAGGCACATTCTTTACGGTCTGAGCCACCAGGCATTACCTCTCTGTCTACTGAAGGACAAAGAACATACCTATTTGCCTCTTTTATGCAATCGAATCATTGAGGATGTGATTCAACATACGAATCCTGGCATGGAACGTGAATTTTCTTTTGTGCCTTTTATTAAATTCTAACAGAATTAAAAAGCACTCTCTCGTTGCCTGCTGAGTCTGGGCTCAATCACCTTAGATCGACCACAAAGTGGCTATGTAATTTCCTCAACACGTAAAGTGACACAAAGGTTATGTCCTTTGTTTTACTTTATGTGCTGTCGCTGGAAATCCACTCTTTATGGTTGAAAGTGATGGACGCTTTGATTTAAATCACAGTATAGTATTCTACTCAAGTCATCCTCATAGCCCAGCTACATTTTCCAGATTTTACATGATAAAATGTCTCGCTTGTTTATTGTCACATGGCTGAATTTACTCATTAATGTCTCAAGAAAGAAATTTGCCTGTTGTTATTTGGAAATGTTTCTATTAAACAGATATTTATAAATGAGACAACCCAAATTTTGGGTGTGAGAATAATCTTTAAGTTAAACCTTCCATTGAGTGAAACTTGACTGGTTTTCACTTTACAGGGCCTGAATTTTTAAATGGCAACCCACTCCAGTATTCTTGCCTGGAGAATCCTATGGATGGAGGTGCTTGGTAGGCTACAGTCCACGGGGTCGCAAAGAGTCGGACACGACTGAGTGACTTCACTTTAAGCCTTTATATGCAGTTGACAATACTGATTTCAATGACTGTCTTAATTTAAGGTCTTAGTGAATTGGAATATTTTCAACAACACAGAAGGTATTATTAAAAATTAGATTAGATTAAAAATAGATTAATTTCTAATAATAGAAAAAATTTCGTTATAAAATATGCAGAAGTTACTTTTTCCTTATTTTTTTTTGTTGAGATTGTCAACAGTGTGCTTTTAAACACATGTTTAGATACTTTACATTTGAACTCAAGGTGTAAATCAGATTCATTTCTTGGGGTCACAGTTTGAAGAGCAGTGATTAAATCTGAAGAATTTTCATATAGCTGTTAGGTTGGTGCAAAAGTAATTGCTGTTTGGCATGGTGAAACTTTGCCATTTGATATTGGAATACATTCTTAAATACAGGTGGTTATGTTATACATCATCTCACTTTGTATTTTTTTTGCTGATGATTTATTACTTGGTGTGTATTTTATATTAATTTTAGACTATGGAAATGATGTTAGACAAAAAGCAAATTTGAGCTATTTTCTTCAGTTCAGTTCAGTTCAGTCACTCAGTCACATCCGACTCTTTGCGACCCCTTGAATCGCGGCACGCCAGGCCTCCCTGTCCATCACCAACTCCCGGAGTTCACTCAGACTTGCATCCATCGAGTCAGTGATGCCATCCAGCCATCTCATCCTCTGTCATCCCCTTCTTCTCCTACCCCCAATCCCTCCCAGCATCAAAGTCTTTTCCGGTGAGTCAACTGTTTGCATGAGGTGGCCAAAGTACTGGAGTTTCAGCTTTAGCATCACTCCTTCCAAAGAAATCCCAGGGCTGAACTCCTTCAGAATGGACTTGTTGGATCTCCTTGCAGTCCAAGGGACTCTCAAGAGTCTTCTCCAACACCACAGTTCAAAAACATCAATTCTTTGGTGCTCGGCTTTCTTTATGGTCCAGCTCTCACATCCATACATGACTACTAGAAAAACCATAGCCTTGACTAGATGGAACTTTCTGGCAAAGAAATCTCTCTGCTTTTTAATATGCTTTCTAGGTTGGTCATAGCTTTTCTTCCAAGGAGCAAGTGTCTTTTAATTTAATGACTGCAGTCATTTGCAGTGATTTTGGAGCCTAGAAAAACAAAGTCTGTCACTGTTTCCACTGCTTCCCAATCTATGTGACATGAAGAGATGGGACCAGATGCCATGATCTTAGTTTGCTGAATGTTGAGCTTTAAGCCAACTTTTTCACTCTCCTCTTTCACTTTCATCAAGAGGCTCTTTAG
>SJYA01002873.1:1525416-1542621 GCA_006410615.1 Neotragus moschatus
ACCAGGGATCAAACTCAAGACCTCTGCAGTGGGAGCACGAAGTCTTAACTACTGGACCACCAAGGAAGTCCCTGACTTAGCTTTTGATTTACCAAAACCTCTCCTTGAAAAGGGAGGGAAAATAAAATAAATATAGGTTGTGAAGGAAGACTTACTTTTTCAGATGCCTTCCTTCTTAGGCTGGCCCTAGAGTGGTTAGAAATACAGAGCAAGTCATTTGATGTTCTTACCTGCCGTTTTTAGGCAGATGGAATCTTCTTAAAGTACAGGCATTAGCAGTATGTAGCTTGCCAAAATCCAGTGATGTAATCATAATGTCCTTCTAGTTATTCCTAATTTATGTTTCTTACACATAATCCTGATGATTTATTTGTTTGAAATCTCACTGATCATAATCAGCATGTATGACTAATTCGGCTATTTTTAAAAGTTACTAATTTTTACCAGGAAACCTTTTCTGATCTCATTCATTTGATCTTCTCTGCTTTTCAGCTCTTCTCAAACTCCATTCATTCCCTTGGTCTCTGTCTTGACATAGACTAACCATGATAGATCAAATAACAATATGATTACCTGCTCATTTGCTAATTTAAGACATACAAATTCAATTTAAAATGAAAGATTTTCCACATTTCAGGATTAAACCATCTTCTGGTCGTATCCCCATCTGGTATTTGATTCTGTATAAAATTGGATTTTGCATTCTCAGTGCATACTTCAGCGTGGACACGTACACGCACACATACTGTATTAGTTAAAGTGATGCTGCCTTCTCTAGCCAGTATGCTCTCAAGTCTTAGGGGCTTACAGGAAGAGAGGTTTGTTTCCAACTCATGTAAAAACCCATTGGCAGTGTGATGGGGAAGAGGGTGAAGGAAATAGGAGTGTGATCCATGCAGTCATTCAGAGACCTAAGCTAATAAAGACTCCATCATCTTCAACTCCAAAGATCAAGTTGAAGAAAAGAAATGAGTTCAGCTGGAGGTTCTTATGGGCCAGGCCTGTAAGTGGCATTCATTCTGCTCCCATTCCATTGGACAGAACTCAGGCAGACTGGAAATCATAGCCCCAATTGGGAAACCACTTTCCAGAAATGGCTCTGTATTGTGGAAGGAACACAAAGCTCAGTGGACTTTCAGCCATCTCTCCTTATATACATAGGTATGTCAGAGGCTTCTGGTCTTCCCAGGTAGTGCAACTGGTAAAGGACCCACCTGACAATGCAGGAGACTTAAGAGACATGGGTTCAATCCTTGGGTTAGGAAGATCCCCTCGAGGAGGAAATGGCAACCCACATCATTATTATTGCCTGGAGAATCCCATGGACAGAGGAGCCTGGTATCTACAGTCCATAGGGTTGCAAAGAGTCAGCCATGACTAAAGCGACTTAGTACATATCATATATGTCTGAGGCTTCGTGGTTATGCTTCCTATCAGTTCTTCCAGTTTACACTGCTAGAACTCTCAAAACTTGATGAGTAGGGTGGTCGGGTAGGAAACTTTATGCTAAACACGAAAGACTAAAGCTGACGGAGCCGCTACTCATATATGACTCAAAAATAACCCATTCATGAAAAGAAGTGGGGTTGGCCTCAGCTCGTCTTGTTTCTTATTCATACATTCTTTGATTCACTGATCAGACATCGTCTTGATTGCATGCATTATGCCTGGCAACGTGCTAAGTGCTGAGGACACAATAAAACATTTAAACCCTACAGGGAGATAAGAGCTATAATGGATTTATGTGCATTATGTATGTGGAAGTAATATGCATTATTTTAGTGGAGAAAGCTTGCCTTCCACTAAGGTAGTGCTAGAAATTCCTGCTGCAAGGTCTCAGAAGCCTATTTGCCCATTAGATTTCCAACATTCCCTTACTAGAATCCCTTGCATATTTGCTGCCCCTGGTTCCAACTTTAAGCTCCACTCTCATGGCTTCCCAGGTGGCATTAGTGGTAAAGAACCCGCCTGCCAGTGTAGAAGACTTAAGAGACATGGGGTTCAATCCCTAGGTCAAGAAGATCTCCCGGAGAAGGAAATGGCACCCCCCTTCAGTATTCTTGCCTGGAGAATCCCATGGGCAGAAGAGCCTGGTGGGCTACAGTCCATAGCGTGCAGAGTCAGGCACGACTGAAGTGACTTAGCACACAGCACACTCTTATGGAGAATGGGACGACAGAGGATGAGATGGTTGGATGGCATCACTGACTCGATGGACATGAGTTTGAGTAAGCTCCAGGAGTTGGTGATGGACAGGGAAGCCTGGCGTAATGCAGTCCATGGAGTCGCAAAGAGTCAGACACGACTGAGAGACTAAACTGGTTGACACACTCATGGAGAGAATATAACTTTTCTTAGTAGAAAACTTTTCCCTGGCCACAGATTTTCTGCAGGATGAATTCAATGGCAGTAAAATCAGGGACAGGAAGAGCCAAGAAGCTACGGTTGTAGCCTCCACTGGGTCATTATTCCTATGGAATAAAGTTTAAATTTCTACCAGTAACTCATAAAGCTTTTCATGGTCAGGCCCCTGCCTAGCAGTCTAGCTGCATTTTCCATGGCTCCCCACCTTTAATCCCTAACTCCATTGGGAATTTCACGTGCAGCAATACTGGGCCACTCACTCTCTTACCTTACTACATCAGCCCAAGCCCCTACCTATACTTAAAATGTCACCTCTCTACTTGTCTGCCTGTCTGGATAACTAGAAAACTGCTTATTTTTCAAAGTTTAGCAAAACGTTCCTTCCTTGGGGAAAGCTTTTCTAATGCCTGTTGCATATGGCAAACTTATACTTCTCCTGTACTCATACTACACCTTGTATCAACATGCTTTGTAGCAAATACATCACAGCATCATATCATGTATCATACCATGTCAACCATATTGTGATTCTTTACTCCCTTTACAAGGACCTCCTTGAGGAAAAGGATAATAACTTGCCATCTTTCTGTGGCCAGTGCCTTTCTGTGTGCTGGGTCCATAGTAGATTCACTCGCCATTGGATGGATGGATGGATGGATGAGGATGAATGGATGGGCAAATGACTTCCTCATTATGAAACGGGATCTATTATAAAGTTTAAATAGAATAACGTTCATGAATTTTTGCAGAGTGACTCCACAAGTTTTGTCCTAAGTTGGTGATAGTGTAATGGGATGATGAATTTCTAGTTTCAACTGAGGTGTGATGAAACAGTATGACATTTCGAACAGAGGTAGGTATTAGATATCAGACCAATATATGGATTTTCAAAGCAGGAGTCTGGAAACTAGGTAGATCACTCTGAAGTCTGAAAGGAGGGATTGATAGGGAGAATCAAGTGGAGATGGCAAAGGGGTTCTGTGAGCAGGTTTTCTTAATAGAACTCCATCCTGGGACTCCTGCTGTTACCTCAAGAGGGAGGGTTAAAGGGTGGCAGCTCCCCCACCTTAAGTCAAATCAGGGGGAGGAGGGTTCCCAAGGGACAGTTCAGAGACCTGAAAATGTGGTTCCTAATGAGTGACTCCTACCTTAGACTCATCTGTTATGCTAGGGCTGTGTGTGTGTGGGGGGGGGGCGCGGAGAGAGAGAGAGCTAGGACCTTTTTGATTGTTAGTGACAGAAACAATATCTGAATTAGTTTGGGGGGAAAGGGGAGGCATTGGCTGGGATAATATTAGGATATGGAGCATCACCAAGCAAGAGCTGACTGAGGAGATCCGTGTAAGGACAGGTGCCCCGGCCTCAGGAACAATTGGAAACCATGTCTCCAATGCTTCCAAGACTTCCTCCACTTTTTCTTTCAGTTTCTGTCTGAAAGTNTGGCCCTGTATTTACCAATTCTTATGGCAGTACTATAAAATGTCCACCACCTGTCATACTGAGGTTCAGAAAATTAGAATGGAAATTGTTGGGTGCTGCCTACAGCTGCGTCCACAGTGCAAACATGTGTGTAGAGACAGTCTGGTTGGTCATACTTGCTGTATACACTCAGGAAGGGAGCAGTCTGCAAGCCTCTCCGGTTTAAAACCTGTTTAAAGTATATGGGTAACTGGGTAAAAGCCATCTCTGAACACCGGGCTGGAATAGAATTGTGCATACCTAAAGTAAAACTTTACAGTGCCCTTCTATTCTTTAAGTTTAATTACATGCTTGTCCTGTGAAAATATAGACTTTTTTGGTCCACGAAATAATGGTGAGAAAATATTTCTCAGGGAACTGCTGTCTGCCAGGCACTGTGCTCATAGAGGAAGAGAGTTTAAAATACACTTATATGACGTAGGTATTTGTAATATAGACATAGAAAGAACCATTTGCCCAATATTTATCTTTTTAAATCATTATTCCATATTTTATTTATTTTTATTGAAATATAGTTGATTTGCAATGTTTTAGGTGGGCAGCAAACCGATTCAGTTATATGTTTATATATATGTGTCTGTGTTAATCACTTAGTNAGAACCATTTGCCCAATATTTATCTTTTTAAATCATTATTCCATATTTTATTTATTTTTATTGAAATATAGTTGATTTGCAATGTTTTAGGTGGGCAGCAAACCGATTCAGTTATATGTTTATATATATGTGTCTGTGTTAATCACTTAGTCGTGTCTGATTTTTTGCAACCCCGTGGACTGTAACCCACCTGGCTCCTTTGTCCATGGAATTCTCCAGGCAAGAATACTGGAGTGGGGAGTCGTTCTCTTCTCCAGAAGATCTTCTGGACCCAGGGATTGAACCCAGGTCTCCTGCATTGCAGGCAGATTCTTCACCCTCTGAGCCCTTAGGGAGGCCTATATACATATACATATATATATGTTCTTTTTTCAGATTCTCTTTGATTATAGGTTATTACAAGATGTTGAATACAATTCCCTGTGCTATACACCAGGTTCTTGCTATTTATCTATTTTATATATAGGAGTGGGTCTATTTAATTCCAAACTTCTAAGTTATACTCCCACCCCCTTTCCTCTCTGGTAACCATAAGTTTGTTTTCTATGTCTGTGAGTCTATTTCTGTTTTGTAAATAAGTGCATTTGTATCATTTTTTAAAGATTCTCCGTATAAGGGATATCCAATGGTGTTTGTCTTTCTCTGTCTGACTTTCTTCACTTAGTATGATCATCGCTAGTTCCATCTATGTTGTTGCAAACAAGCCCAATATTTCTTAAAGGCAGAGTATTTTGTGGAATTCAGGGGACACAAAATTCTTACCGCTGGTTGTACCGGAGTGATTGGGATGGCGCCATAGCGCATCCCAAGTTAAGCGTGGTACTTAACTGGAAGACAGGTAGGTTTTGATACAGGAAGAGGGAGGACGCGGAGATGGGAAGGCAGCTCATTTTACAGTCAGGCGAGTCAAGGCATTTAACTGCAGCAAGATCTCTGTGAGAGACTGGAGGGGAAATGGGGAGGAGGGGCGGGGTGATGAAGCCTCTCACACTTTCCATAAGAACTGTGTGGGGTTTTCTGAGAAGACTCCCACCAGAAAGATGCGTTATATGTCCTTCCTGCTAAATACTGGTACCTTGCAATCACTATGGATGTGTTTCTGAATCCTTCTGTGCCTTTGTTTTCTTATCTGTAACATGGGGATAATAGTCATTCCTACCTCTTTGGATTGATGGGAGGATTAAAGAAAACTATACATGGAAAACAATTAACACAGTGCTTGACATATTTCATGTTCAACACATGTTAGCTGTTGCCATAGTCATGATCGCCTGTGCAGACATTCTCTAAAGGTGGTAAGTTATTTCTGCCAGTTTATTGGAATGTCCTCTCTGAAGCTGAGTTTACAATGACAGTCCAGGACGCAGAAAGCATTTTCCTTCCCATCCCCCTAAACACACAAACACAACCTGGTAACTTAGCCATTTAATCATTTTAAATGAGATGGTAATCAAGCAAAATTAAGACAGGCCAAAGAGGTTGGTTGAGGAAACCTATATGTTCCTTGTTCAAAAATGAACATGGCTTAGTGGCATGAAGAGAGGTTCAGATGTCAAATTCTGGCACCAAATTTCACCAAAGGTAAACTTCATTAATCATCTCTTCCAGACTCACAGTGGAGCTGGGAGTTTCTTTCTTCTAAATCTTTAATATTCCTTGTTGGAGAAAAGGGAGGCACCCTGGGTGAAGGTTTGTCTCACCTGGCTGCATCCAGCTTGCTTGATCTCAGGCTTTTTTGCCTTTTGCAGACTCTCCCTTTCTACCTGGAGCCCCCATGGAAAAGAAACCACACAGGGTTATGCAATCAAGCAGCCTCTCTTCACAAATGCAGTGATTTATTTGAGGGAGCAGAGGCAAATGCTAATGCAGTGGCTTACAGCAGTTCAGGAAACCTTATCTTCCATGGGGGAATCTCTGCTGGTTGCACTGGGGGCCCTGCAGGCTCCCATCTCCTAAATTTGGCCAAAGCTTCTGGAGAAGTAATGCCAAACAGATGAGGAAATACGGTAAATACACCCCCATATTTGTCTTTCTCCAGAAATCCTCTAAAACTGGGAACTTAACTGTCTGATGGCAAAAGGATGCTCAGAAAGATAAACTCAAAACTCTCACTAGGAGGAAAATGACATGGTCAGCTGTAGAGTTTGCTTGTGGGTGTTGAGTGTGTGTGTCTTTGTACGTGTCTGTGTGTGCATGTCTGCCTCTGTGTCTGTGTGTATGTTTGTGTGTGTGTGTCTGTGTGTGTCTGCCTGTGTGTTTCTGTGTGTGTCTCTGGGGTCTGTGTGTTTGTATCGATGTGTGTCTGTATATGTCTGTGTTTGTGTGTGTTTGTGCGTGTCTGTGAGAATCTGTTTGTTCATATATCTGTGTGTGTATATGTGCCTTTGTGTCTGTGTGTATCTGTTTGTTCGTGTATCTGTGTGTGTGTGTCTGTGTGTACGCAGGTGAGCAGGGTTGATTTTCTTGAGTTTTCTTCTCATATTCTGAAAATAGTCCTCCCTACCTCCACCCTTCAACAAGGAGCCAAACTCTTGGGGAAATGAAAGATCCAAAGATGGGTAATGAAATTTTTGTTTCGCTTTAGCCCAATGGTTCTTCAATCTGATTACACATTGGTATCCCCTTGGAGAGCTTTTAAAATATTGACAAGGATCAGGTCCCACGCCCAGGACTTCTAACTTGGCTGGTCGGAGTGGAGCTGGGCATAGATGATCATGTGTAAAGTAAGCATCTTGTGTGTTCTAGACACAGGTAGGTACAGGCAAAGTCAGTCCAATATTATCTAGAATATCCTCTGCTTAAACACCTTGATCCATTCCCCTAAGCAAAGCCTTGATGGAAGCAACATTTCTGATAGCTTAGAGACTTTACCTGTACCTACTGCCCCTTCTCTGCAGTGAGAGTTTCCCACACAGAAAGAGGGTGAATGCCTCCTCTCTGAGCTGGAGGGCTCCTAATTCAAGTCCAGGGATCCAGTCCTGTCTCCATGGGCATCCATACGGGAGACAGGGGCTCATAAAGCTTCTTTCTGTTCCTTAGGACAGGCAGGCAACATGGCAGGTCATATAAGAAGATCAGAACTTTCAAAGACCCTTGGAGCTGGAGATTCAGATGCAAACAATTTACACTAAACAACAAGGTCCTACAGTATAGCACAGGGAATGGTATCCAAATTCCTACAATAAACCATAAAGGAAAAGAATAGTTAAAAAGGGACTTCTCTGGTGGTTCAGTGGTTAGGACTTTGCACTTCCACTGCTGAGGGCACAGGTTTGATCCCTGGTCTGGGGTCTAGAATCCCACATGCCCCATGGTGAAGAAACTCAGTAACTAAATAATATTTCTTGCACCATTAAAAAAAGAAAAGAAAAAATAATACAAAAATCCATGATGAATAAAATATAAAAGTTTAAAAAGAAAAAATATAGATAGATAAATATGTATAACTGAGTCACTTTGCTGTACAGCAGAGATGGGCATAACATTGTAAATCGGCTACCCTTCAATTAAAAAAAAAAAAAGTATGTTCAGTGCACTTAACTCCTGACCAGGTGATACTCTAAGCCCCGGGAGATGGACAAGACAACCATTCCAGCCTTCAGAAAGTGCACATTCTAACCCAGGAGGCAGACAGCAAACTAGTAAACAAATAAATGTATACTATAATTTCCTAGGTGGTGCTAGTGGTAGAGAAGCTGCCTGCCAATGCAGGTAGATTTAAGAGATGCGGGTTCAGTCCTGGGGTTGGGAAGATCCCCTGCAGGAGGGCGTGGCAACCCACTCCAGGATTCTTGCCTAGAGAATCCCATGGACAGAGGAGCCTGGCGGTCTATAGTCCATGGTGTGGCAGAGAGTTGGACGCAACTGAAGCAACTTAGCACACAGCACACATGTCATTTCAGGCAGTGATGAGGGTTTTGAAGAAAGATGGAGCAGAGTGAGGAAGTGAATTGCTGGAAGGGAGGTTGCACTGGGGGCCCTTCAAGTTCCTATTTCTGAAATTTTGCCAGGACTGCTAGATCAATAGTCTCCCAAAGAGGAGGAAATCAGGCAGATGCGTTTCACCATATTTCTCTCCAAAAATTCCATTGACCACTTTTGAATGGGTGGCCAGTAGAAGCGTTTCTGGCAAGGTGGCAGTTTCTTAAATGTCATTATTCTAGTGTCATTTAGGAATCTGAAATGAGTGAAAGGGCTGTGTGTCGATCTGAGGGAAAGAATGCCAGTAGTGGGAACAGTAGAGGCAAAGAGGGGCCACCTTATCTGATGTGTTCTTACCCAGCCCTCCCTTTAACCTGTTTCCATCATTCATTCATTCAGGGACCTACTGAGGCTGTCAAGGTCTCATACCATAATTTTTAGTTTTTTCATGCTGCTCCTTTTTGAAATTGTGCTTAAGCTAAATCCCTCATGTTATGTTTTAAGCCTGGTGGTTCTCTTGGACGAAGGGGAAATAGAAGCAGAAATTTGTTCTCAGAGTAATAATTCTTCATACACTTGAAATCCTAGGATTGCTGTAGGACTCTTCCTTCCCATCTAGAAGTCCAGGGCCTTTCCAAGGTGACTCAAAAGTCCTACTTTCCCTCCCCTGTTTTTGAGAATTTCCCAATATCCTCCCAATCCATGCAACCTCGGGCAAGTCTCTTAACCTTTCTGGACACACAGGAATGATGCTGAGAAAAGTGCTTGATGCTTTTTGAATTTCGTTTACTTTTTTCACGCAAAAGTATATGACTGACTCATAGTCTGTGTCATGCTGTGGTGTGAGTTATGAAAAGAAAAAGCCAGCACATCTTGGCCACTTAGTGCACTGAAATCTATTTGTCATTTGAACCAGTGAAAATTCCGTGACTAGTTTTGTTTGGCAGGATGCAGACGAGGAGGAGGATGGAGCAGAGCTGGTGTGATATGCTTTGCCCTCTGCTTTGGGAGGAGACAAGTGACACAAATGAAAATGTGGGTATTAGGGGGTATTGCAGGGTGGATCTGGAAGAGAAGCTTGTGGGTATTTGTTAGGAGAGCTTGTCAACCTTCACGCCTGTTTCTTATGCTTTGCAAATGCAGTGCTGGGCAGAGGACCTGGCTGCCGTCGACCTTTTTGGTTCTGTAGAGCTCTAAAGCTCTTTCAGAATCTTCAAAAACCATGGTGTTCACTCAGCAGCTTAGAAGAATTTGAGTTGTGTATGATTTCCTTCTCAAGCGTTGAAACCCTCTGGAGATATTTGTGGTAAACTTTAGGAACCAAATGTTAAAGTTGACAGAAACCCTCATTGTTCAACGGCTGGAAATTTTTTTTTTTAATTGGAGTATGATTGCTTTGCAATAATGTGTTAGTGTCTGCTGTTCAACAATGTGAATTAGTTATCTGTGTACATATATTGCGCTCCATTGTGAGCCTCCCTCCCCACTCCAGAATTTTAAGTATTTATTTCACATTACGTCTCCAGACCATCTTTAGTTTCTGAAAACCAAAAAGGAATGTGTAGGGAGGATGTGGTGTGGAGGATGGGATGGCTTCCTCATGGCAGATTCTGACCCTCACAACAAAAGTATGTTTGTCCTCTGGTAACAAAATGGACTAGAACTGAGGCTATTTTGGAAATAAATGTGTTAATGTAAAACTGAATGTTAGACACTAACTCTAAAAAGTACCTGAAACTTAACATGTTTAAATGTGTACTGTTGAATATTATCTCACCTCTCAAGAAAGTACCAAACACCTTTCAGAGTGGGAAGAAGGGATTTTTTACAAGTGACAGAGGCTCCCCGAGAAGGTTAGCAGGCAGATTTTGCAGCCACCTGTCACCTCAGGGAGAGGCAAGGAACGTGCTCAACTAATGACATGGTGAAGCAGGAAAGCCAACTGAACACGTGCCTCTCTATTTCGAGGCTTTTAACTGTGGGAAAGTAATTCAGACACTGACAGCTGCTACCTCTGAGTGTCAGATTTATTCAAAGCAATAACAACAAAACAGTGGCTTCATTAATGTTATTCTCCCAAAGAAGCAGATTTTAATGTATAACTCAGGGAGTACTCTTTGCAACCTTAGTGATTCTGAATACAGCTACCAACAATTTATAATAGCCTGTTTTAGTACTTTCTCATGAAGCTTAAAATTGACAAATAGAAAAGAAAATGATACCTGAAACAGTTATTATCACTGGGTATGCTTAGGTGGTAAGCTTAAGTGGCATCACAGCTTTGCGGTGAATAACCCAACTTTCCAGGGAGGTCATAAAAACCTCTAGCCCATGCCTGGCCTAGAATTTCTTTATGTAATGGGAAAACTTATTTATGTAAAGGGAATGTATTCTTTCCAAGCTCTAAATCTAAGCTCATTCCAAGGTACTAGTTCAAAAAAGACTGAGAGATAATTTAATGAGGACTTCAAACAGGGTTAAAGAAGTTGTGAATGCTCCGCTCTATCTAGAATGGAGAATTTATCTTAAAAATGTTTGAGGATAAAATATCCACCAAGTTAAGACCTTCCCTAGAAAATACTCACCAGATGTGCCTTTGTATTCCTCTTTTGGGTAACTGTATCTCTCCGGGGGAAAATACACACCTGTGCATACACACACGTGCATACACTCATGAAAATGTTTTGCGGGTGTATGTGTATGTTTGTGCCCAGTTGCTTTAGTCGTATCTGACTCTTTGCGACCCCATGGACTATAGCCCATCAGGCTCTCCTCGGGATTCTCCAGGCAAGAATACTGGAGTGGGTTCCGTAACCTTCTCTAGGGGATCTTCTCAACCCAGGGGTCGGACCCATGTCTCTTACATCTCCTGCGTTGGCAGGAGGGTTCTCTACTACCCGTGCCACCTGGGAAGCCCCATTGCATGTGTATACTATATGTAAATATATATTTTTTCCTTNAGAATACTGGAGTGGGTTCTGTAACCTTCTCTAGGGGATCTTCTCAACCCAGGGGTCGGACCCATGTCTCTTACATCTCCTGCGTTGGCAGGAGGGTTCTCTACTACCCGTGCCACCTGGGAAGCCCCATTGCATGTGTATACTATATGTAAATATATATTTTTTCCTTAACCATGAAAGGTTTCTTTCTCTTCCTCTCTGGCCTGTCTAACCAGTTATTGGAAACTGTGAGCTTCTAACCATGTCAGAGACTTGAGAACCCAGAGAAGGTTCCTGGTCAAAAGTTGAACAGAAGTCTCAACAATTTGTAAACAGTCCTCCAAGGTGGAGTGTGATTGGGAAGGGGACTGGAAGAAATTCATGACCTTTTCGTTTTATTGTTATATACCAAAAAAAGGTTTACATCCTTACAGTCCACGAGCACAATTACTCTCCAGAATCTAAGTTCTAAACTATGAATTTTTTAAAATACTTGCAAAAAGATCTCTACCCTTCACTTCCAGAAAGATAACTGTTATAAATTTATCCTTCTCTGTTATATTGGACTGCAGACCAGCTTTCATTCCGCCTCCAAATAACATCTTTACTAATATTCTACTTGTCTCAACAATAATTAGATAGCTTGCTACTTAGTTGTAACCTATTTTTCCTGCGTCTCTAGTGGTTCTAAAGTAATATGTGAGCAGTCTTTAAGTTGTACCCCAAAGATTTGATGAGCAGGGGAATATTTACTAAGTTAAGCATTAAATCACCCCACTTGATGGCAAATGTAACCCCCCAGAGATAGTCATTTTCATGGTTCAATACTTTATGTTGTCAAGAGAAGCAGTTTAAAAAATTCTAACGACTCTTCTCCTTCACTAAATACTTCTGAGTACGTGGCACATATTAGGATATTCCTTATTATCCCCATAATAGCATGAGATATCCATTTTCTTTTTTAAACAGGTTTCTGGACAGAGAAGTTAAATTTTTGCATAAGATCACACAGCTATTAGGGTCTGCCCAGGGGGCTCAGTAGTAAAGAACCCATCTGCCAAATCAGGAGACACAGATTCGATTCCTGGTTCAGAAAGATCCCCTGGTGAAGGAAATGTCAGCTCACTCCATTATTCTTGCCTGGGAAATCCCACGAACAGAGGAGCCTGGTGAGCTATAGTCTATCGGGTCACTAAGCATAGGACACATCTTAGCAAGTAAACAGCAACAACAACAGTTATTAATTGGTAGAACTGGGTCTTGAACTGTGGTTTGCTTCACTCTCTCTCTTCTTTTTTTCAATGCTTCACTCTTTCTCCTGCCAAAATATCCATAAGGATTAACAAGGCATTCATCGATTATTAGGGGGAAAAAGATGTACATCTTAGAGGATAAGACTTTGAACTCATAGGTAGTATTTCCTCTAGTGTTCAAAATACTGTTTTTGTCTTCCATTATTTATCAGAGTTGGGAGTACTACCTTTACATAAATCAGTAGTGGAGATCACTTACTTTTCTTAATAAATCTAACATAGTGGCGGTTCTAGGCATAGCCTGTGTTTTGGATTTCATTTGAAAATCTGTTTCAAAATCTAATAATGTCATCTAGTTGGGGAGAAAAAAAGTGCTGGAAAACCCAGGGGCTCACCAATAGATGGATAATAATGGATATGACGGCTCTGCCAACTCTTTCTAGATGTCAGTGAACATTTTCCAGGGCTGAGTGAAGGGTGATCTCTGAAGAATAGTAGAACAGCAGTGGCGAAGGTTTTGATTGCAATGATATTATTTTACTTTTGGACAAGGCTTTCAAGTTATTTTTAAAAAAACTCAGCTTTCTCGCTGGAGATCTCCAAGGTTAAACAAGATCGAGTGATTCATCAAGGGAATTTGGGTTAGGGTTTAATGCACAACACTAAACAAGATCTCTCGGTATATAATTATAGGCTGCATCAATAGTACAGCTAAGAGAATTGATTTCTTCTTATGTGACTTCACTGTCCCTTTAGGTATTGGCTAAGAAAAACCACCTCAAGCCACCTTCCTGGAACAGGGTGCGTAAGCAATGAGCCAACTTAAGAATAGCAACAGTGTATTGAGTACTTGCTGTTTATCAGGCACTGGACAAAGTGCTTTGATTCATTCATTCATCAACAATGTATTGAGTGCCTTCCATATTCAAAACCTCACAGGAGGCTCTGGAGATACAGAGGGTAACAGTCCTGTTGGATGCAAAAGCCTGTGCTCTGTCGTTATGCAGTGTTGGCCTTTATTCCACACAGTTTCATTTTTCCCAGATAGGATGATGCTGTTTTAATTTATAGAGAGGCCTCCTTTGCTAACGGAGGGCACACGAGAAGGAAGCAAGCCCAGTCTCCAAGTCAGACATCCTGGTTGGAATTCTCTATTTGGCCACTTGGCTGCTTACCGTGTGGTCCTGAGCAGAGAGCCTTACCTCTCCATGCCTCAGTTTCCTCAGTTATCAAAGGAAGAAAACAACGCTTACCTCATAGGTTGGCAGTGAGGATTAAGGCCATTTGAATATACAAAATACTTAACATGGGATCTTGAAGACAGCACGTGTACTAGTGATGATGTCAGCCTTTATCATCATCTTTATTAGTGGTTGTGAACTTCTTATAGAGAGTTTTGAGTTTTCATTCCCGGACACTTCTCCCTAACTGGCCC
The DNA here is from genome assembly GCA_006410615.1 of Neotragus moschatus. Lineage (NCBI taxonomy): Eukaryota > Metazoa > Chordata > Mammalia > Artiodactyla > Bovidae > Neotragus > Neotragus moschatus. Next base: position 1,539,404 of record SJYA01002873.1, read on the forward strand.
TACTTTAGCAGACTCTTTCCTGAAGTTTTCCGCTTTGCAAAGAGGAAGCAGTGCCCTACCTCAGTCAGAGAACCACAGTGGGAAGCAGCTGGTTCAGCAGGGGCATGAGGACTCACAGACCCAGACAGTTAGTCTGGATTTCCAGACCCAAAGCCAGTTTTTACAAGCATTCTGAAAGCAATCTCTATGGTGGAATGCAGAGGCTTTAAGGCAAGATGCCTATTAGGAAAAAGAGAAGTTGAACTCAGAACCCATTTCTTCAAATCATATTTAAACACCTCTCTTTGAGCTGTGGTGCGCTCAGTCATGTTTGACTCTTTGCAACCAGAAGGACTGTAGGCCGCCAGGCTCCTCTGTCCATGGAATTTTCCAGGCAAGAATACTGGAATTGATTGCCATTTCCTACTCCAGAGGATCTTCCTGACCCAGAGATCAAACCCACATCTCCTGCATTGGTAAGTGGATTCTTTACTACTGTGCCACCTTCAAATGGATGGTAGACTAGCTTCATCATAGCTATGCTAAACTATAATTGAAATACTTCCAGTGCTGACTGTTACTTCCCATTTCTACTTTAAAACTGTGGAGATAGGTGGAAATTTAATTAATTACCCAAGCTAAGCTCAGTTTCTCTTTTGCTTAATAGGCCTTTTGCCCCGGAAACTCTGTATTCTGCCATGTACCCCTACCTCTGACTGCTTATTAGCTTGGATCACAAAACTAGTAAACAGTTCCGTGNGGACATAGGAGAGGGGCTCCTTGCAAAAGAGAGGAGCCCCCACCAAAGCAGAAATGCCAGGAGAGTGGTAACTCCAAGGAAGGAGAGCCCTGGGTGGGGGGCTGCATTATATAGATGCCGGGCCTATGTTGTGAAGGAATTTGGACTGTATGATCAAGACAATCCAATGGGCCATGGAAAGCATCTTAAACACGGGCACAACTCTCCACCCAGTCTGACACAAGGTCCTTGCCTGTTGAAGTGTGACTATGGCTACACCCAGGCTGATGCTGCAGAGACTGGCGTGGAGAAGGGGCTGCCTCGTGCCAGCCAGAGCGAATGAGAATCTGCAGCGTCCGAGCATCCTTGAATTATGTTGCTTATCTTTTGCTATTCCCCTGTCTTGTCTTTTTAAAGAGGAAAGAGGTCAAAGAGGAAAGCAACTGCTTGAGGATGTCATTAGGTTGCCACTCAACGAGTCTGGGAGGAGGAAGGGCAGATGTTAGTGCTACACCCAGGATATTCAGGGATGCATTCAATTCAGCAGGCATGTATTGATTGTCTTCTAGAGCTGGGAGTCAAAAATCAGGAATCCCAACCCTGGTCCTTGTCCTGGGAATCATTTGATTTGTGGGCAAGGGAAGCTGATTTAGAATAACAGGCAAATATCTTTTATTCAAGTATGCCCTGTTGCCTCTTCACATTTCTGACAACTTGGAAATAGAAATGCGGTGATGTTAAACAGTGGACCTAGACTATTCTGGGTTNTTGTGGGCAAGGGAAGCTGATTTAGAATAACAGGCAAATATCTTTTATTCAAGTATGCCCTGTTGCCTCTTCACATTTCTGACAACTTGGAAATAGAAATGCGGTGATGTTAAACAGTGGACCTAGACTATTCTGGGTTCCTCCTGAGAGCAAATACCCATGCAGGGGAAAAAAACAAAAAACCTCTACATTATTGCTAAACTATGTTCCTAGGGGCTAACATTCCAAGTTTGGCAAATACAAATTGAAGGGAAAGAAGAGTTTGGGAATCACCTGGTAGTCCAGTGGTTAGAACTCTGTGCTTTCACTGCCAAGGACCCAGGTTCAATTCCTGGTCAGAGAACTAAGATCCCAAAAGCTGTGCAGTGCTGCNTTGCTAAACTATGTTCCTAGGGGCTAACATTCCAAGTTTGGCAAATACAAATTGAAGGGAAAGAAGAGTTTGGGAATCACCTGGTAGTCCAGTGGTTAGAACTCTGTGCTTTCACTGCCAAGGACCCAGGTTCAATTCCTGGTCAGAGAACTAAGATCCCAAAAGCTGTGCAGTGCTGCTGGAAAGCAAAAAAGAGAATTTTGATGCCATCTCCTTTTAGTTAACTGTTGCCATCATGCCAGTGGTCTTGCCCCAGTACAACAGTCTGTATTTAGTAGATGCTGAATTAAACTTAAATGAGAGAATGCAGTAATGGTGCCTTATTTTGTTGCTGGCCTTGTTTTAGGCAGCAGAATGGAGGAAGGAGGAGGAAGGAGCCTCTCCGCCTGTCAGGACAGAATTTGCAGGTATCATTTCCTCCCAGATTCAGCCAAACAAAACCTGGGTATGTGGACACATCTGGATGAAACAGACGCTGAGAATATCATGGTGTTCCAGGTGGCCCTGTGCCCAGTTAAAAATCAGAAGAAGCAAAGGAGAAAGGCAGATATGGAGGGACACATAGCAATTTCTAGTGCCGGTGACGCATGGACCCTTTAAATAAATGACTTGAGAGCTCAAGTGGCAGAATCCACCTATGTCGAATGACAGCCCAGAAGGAGGCCATGATCCTCAAAGCAGTCTTCGGAGAAGTTTGTCGAGTTCCACAAAAGCGTGAAGCTCTGATCTGGCGTTTGACAGGCATGGCAGGTAGGAGTAGGCTCTCGCCAACATGGCTGCTCCATCCTAGGTCCGCTGGTGAGGTTAGAGCCTCTCCCGTCCACGACTTGGCACTTGCCGTTCTTCCCTGCTGACGGAGCATCCCACGCACTTCCCTGCTTTATGTACGGCTGCTCTTCACTTGAATTGTTCCGTCTGTTTGCAGATAGGTTTTTATCAACAGATGGCAAGGCCGTCTCTAATGAGATACAGAGTATCGTTCAGATCCTTTGCAGTCACTGGGTAGGGCTGGCATTATGTTGAGTAAGCTAGCAAGCTTCTGCCCCTGTAGGTACTATGGCATCTTCAGCCTTCCTCTGTCCTTCATAGAAGCAATGGAGTCTGTGATGCAGCCATGGCTTTGGGGAAACAGAAGGAGTTCTGAATCATGAGGCACAAGGTGTAGGTCCTCGGGGCACTCAAGAGATTTATTGTCTCTGGCCGACCATCGGAATGAAAGATCCCTAGATGACCAGTGGGCAACATGCAAAGAGGAGACCAGTCTGGGCTGGACCTCTAACCCTGGCAGTTAATTCATTTGCAGTTGTGGAAAGTTTTCTTTCTCTCTGAGTCATGGTTTTCTCATCTGTGGGGTAGATA
>SJYA01002873.1:1543178-1595317 GCA_006410615.1 Neotragus moschatus
AAAAAGCCAAGTCTTTCAAAGCTGCAAGGAAAAAAAAAGATAACTCAGGTCAAATTCTCCCATGAGGTCACTAATATTAGTGATATCAATTGCTTCCTTTCATTCAATACTGTGACCAAAAAAAAAAAAAAAAAGAGAGCAGCTATTTATTTGCCAGTACTGAGAAGAGAGAAGCAGGCAGAGATCATGTGTTAAATCAGCTAAGAGATGTCTTTGGAGGAACTTTTAATCAGTCTTTATTCTTTTTTTTTTTTTTTAAACAATATTGGAAAATAAACTGTGTTGGACCAGGACAGTATGTGCTGCCCCCCCCACTCAATGCTCCTTCTAATTTGTGTTATAGAATAGAAGCTCTGAGCACAAACATTTTATAATGACTTCCTGATGATGTTCTGGCCTCAGATTCTTTCTTGTGGATGCAAGGGAAATAAACTCAAAAAGTACTTTAAGCTCTTAAATTCTGAATGAGCACAATATAATCAACCCTGAATGCTTCAACTTTCCCTTGAACCTTCTGCTTGATCCACCTACACAGTTATTCCAGGAAATTATCATCATTACCCAGGCTTGGAATCTGGAAATATCTTTACTCATCAGCCCCTTTTATTGACTTCCCATGTAAGCAAAAGCAGATCTTTCAACTCTTTTTCTACTTAATCCAAGTTCAAGGCTATTTGTAAGTACCTAATCTGAATGGAGCACCATGTAATCTCCGAAGAGTAGAAAAAACTCAAAACCCTACAGTCTAGCAGGATTGACTAGTGTAAGTGCCAAGAGAAAGGTGCCAATTTAGTAACATGGGGCTTCCAGGAAGAATGATTACCTCCACACTGGGCACATCGGGACTAGCTTCATCTAAAAGGTAAGATTTTATATCACAAGTTGCAAAATGACCACCTGTGAGCCAGATCCTCAGATGGGTTTTATTTGTTCTGTACAGTGTTGTTTTGATAAACTGAATTCCTTGTTGCTTAGCTGTTAAAGTTTGGGGAGGCTTTCTATTTAAAGTCTATATCCTTCTTCTTTTAAGAGATTGGCGGAGCTGGCAACACTGGTTCACCCTTCCTTCCAGTTACAACCGGCTCAAGAGATTGCCCTTGTCAAAAGAACAAGCATGCTTCGTTTCCTACCACTCTCTATTGCCCTATGCTTGCCCACTCCAAGTCTAGACATGGAGAAGTGGAGGACCATGCTGTAAAGTGAGGGGTAGCCCTGTGGATGCCCTTGAGCACCAACTAAAGTCTTGTCATTAATACCATAAACCATGGGAACCATCAGAGTGTTAAGAGCCATCATTCAGGATGATCAGAGTGCCCCAGGCGTCCAGTCTAGAGGGGAAAAGGAAGAAAGGTGGGGGGAAGGCAGGGGAATCTGAAAGGAAGTTGTTATCATTCCTTAAAGCCCATGTCTCCATTTTTTAAAGTTTATTTTATTTTTAGCCGTGCTGGGTCTTCGTTACTGTGAGGGCGTTTCTCTAGTTGAGGCAAGCAGGGGCTACTTTTCAGCTATGGTGGGTGGGCTTCTCATTGTAGTGGCTTCTCTTGTTGCAGAGCACGGGCTCTAGGGCATACCAGCTTCAGTAGCTGTGGCTCCCTGACTCGAAAGCACAGGCTCAGTGGATGTGCCACACAAGCTTAGTTACCCCGAAGCATGCGGGGTCTTCTCAGCCCAGGAGGATCCATGTTCCCAGTCCATGTTCGCAGACTGGCAGGCAGGAAGTTCCATCTCTTCACTTTTGATCCCTCTTTCTTAATCCTACATGGAAATTCTGTAGACTGAACTGGAAAGAATACTGGACTGTAAGTCAGAAAACTGGGCTCCAGTTACAGGTCTGCCCTTTCTAGCTACCACAGTACATGGGCAAGATTTGGGCTTTCTAGACCTCCCTTTGCTCATGGTGAAAAGGTCCATGAGGGTAACGTTGACCTCCCAGGGTGATGTTGGGGATTAAGCATGAGAAAATTTTGGACAGTCTTCATGTATTGTGTTACCACTCCCTCCTGACTTCATTTCTGCAAATTTCTCTGTGTCAGCAGGCTCACCCCCATCTGTTTCTTATCGATCAGTTTTGACTTTATTCAAGCTCAGATTCCTCCTGAGCCTCTTGTTTTTGTCTTCTTAGTTGGGGCTTAAAGTCAGGATTTCAGGGTAGAAAGAACTGGAGGGACAATGAAGGGCCCCCTACTTGCTGTAGCCAACTCCCCTCTAGCCTCTCCTTGAATCCCTCCAGGGATGGGGCCCTCACTCCTTGCTATGACTACATTTTTTTACCAAAACCCTATCGTTTTAACCCGTTTGTTCTAGTAACTGTGTGCTCTTTCAGCAGAGAAAGTCTGCTGTTTCTTTGCCAGAAAAACTCTGGTTTTTGGAATACGGTTATGCAGCCATCTCCCTACTACTGGATCTTCCTCTTCAGGTGAAATTTGCAGTTTCTCCAGTGTATTCTTTTTCAAGTCCCCCCTCCCAGCCTGAAGTTCTGCCCAACTTGCACCACCTTTCCATACCAGCTGCTTGTCCCCTCCCTCCCCTCCTTATCCAGCTGTCATGCACTTAGGACCTTTGATCTCATCTCACCCTGGATTACGCATAAAAAAAGCACCCATAAATTGCATTGAGCAGCCTCAGCTGCCTGCAACAAATTCTAGTAAATTCTCTTTTCATATTTATTCTGTTACAAATATTTTTCTAATTTTCCTGGTTATGGCTTCTTAGATACACCTGTCATTTAAAAGTGAACAGTTAGTTTCCAAATACATGGGGTTTTTTTAAGTATCTTTGATATTAATTTTTCATTTTGATATTAATTTCTCATTTAAATGCTTTCTTCTCTGCAATCACTTCCTGTGTTTTATCAGTCTTCTAACTTTATTGAGGTTTCCAATGGCTAAGTCAAAGATCTCCCTTGGTAAATGTCACACTGCACTTAATAATATGTGGGCTATTTTCAAACATTTTTGATACTGATTTCTAGCATAACTCCACAGTGAGAAGAGAACAGACTCTGTATGATTTCAGTACCTTTAGGCCAGGAAATTTTGTACCTTGTTTTATGTCCCTGAATATATTCCTATGTCTCCTAGTTTATAGTCTATGGGAACTTGAATAGAATTTGTATTCTACTCTTATGTGAAAATTGTATAACTCTCCATAAATTATGCTGAATTGGTTCATGGTGCTTTTCAGGTCTACTATATCCTTCTACTTTTTCTTTATATTCATTCTATTAATTTCTGAGAGTTTGGTAGTGAAACTCCAACTAAAGATCTTAATTTAACTCCTTAAAACAATAATTGTAGTACATTCTACCTGCTATGCAGGAGACCCAGGTTTGATCTCTGGGTCAGGAAGATCCCCTGGTGAAGGGAATGGCAACCTACTCCAGTATTCTTGCCTGGAGAATTCCATGGACAGAAGAGCTGGTTGGGTCCCTGTCCACGGGGTCGCAAAGAGCAGGGCATGTTTGAGCGACTTTCACTTTTCATAGTGGAACTATATGTAACTTTGTTCTGTATTTTCCAAGTCTCCTGTAAATGTGTTATTATAGTTTCATAATTTAAAAAAAGAAAAAAAAAATCACCATAGCCCACCCCCACCTGCAACCAATTTGCCTCTCTCTCGCCCATGGGCGGAGGAGCCTGGTAGGCTGCAGTCCATGGGGTCGCTAAGAGTCGGACACGACTGAGCGACTTCCCTTTCACTTTTCACTTTCATGCATTGGAGAAGGAAATGGCAACCCACTCCAGTGTTCTTGCCTGGAGAGTCCCAGGGACGGGGGAGCCTGGTGGGCTGCCATCTATGGAGTCGCACAGAGTCGGACATGATTGAAGTGACTTAGCAGTAGCCCTTAATTCAAACTTCTCACATTCCATGCTGTGCACTGGGCCATTTGTCTAAGGTAAAAGTTGATGATCTCCAGGGTCATTGATGGAGCCTTATCTGGCTATACTCATACTGGTGAACGTTTTTGAGTGCTTACGACAGGTCAGCCCCTATACTAAAGTGTATGTTCCATGTCATCTCATTGAATCTTCAGACTCTCATGGGAAGTCAGTACCTAGAGAGTATGTGAGGACAAGGTTAGGGAGGCATGCGGTCAAGGTGGTATTCAAGAATAACAAACCTCTTTCTCTCTTTCATGGTTGGGGAGGAGGCTTTGCAGATGAACAGCTCAAGTGGCAGGGCTGGGATCAAACCCAGGCAGTCTGGCTCGGAGCCTGTGTGTCTCATCATTGCCTCAGGCCTCCTCTCAGCAACTTTGTCTAATGCCTGTTTCTGAGTGTCCTTTCATGTGTTTATTTGTTGAATAATTACTTTAGGGCTTTCACAGGATTTAGTAGAAAGTGTAATTACTCTAATCATTAGTGTAACGCATGAAAGCTTCTTTCTTTCCCCTGCTTCTTTCAATAAAAGTCTATAAAGCCATAGGCTGGCCACTGCCACCTTCAGGAAGGTTTCTAACAGAGGATATCAGGNGGTTCCTCTGCCTTTTCTAAAACCAGCTTGAACATCAGGAAGTTCACAGTTCACATATTGCTGAAGCCACCTGGGAAGCCCAAATGTGTGTGTGTATGTGTGTGTGTTTAAGTTAATTGATAAATGAAAACTATTATTTTTCAAAATGGAGCTTGGGAATCACAAGGAAAGGCACAAACTAGCTGCGAGTGTATTTAAGAACCAGAACTCAGTTGTTTGCTGGTATTTGGCTGGTATTTAAATTTACTGGTATTTAACTCGTATTTACTGAGTTCACATTATATGCCAGGTCCTGTTCTAGTAATAGGGGACATCGGTGAACAAAACAGAAATGCCTAGTGGGAGGAGAGAGAAGCTCATGGATGTGATGAATAAATGAGTTAGAGTATGTTGGGAGAGATGTGTGCCAGAGAGGGAAGGTGAAAGCAAGCCAGGACAAGGGGGTGAGGAGTAGGGGCAGAGAGTGGCCAGGAAAAGTTCAGTGTTCAAAGGTCTTCCTACCAAAGAGAAGACTGCATAAGCCTTCCAGAAATGTTTACTGCTTTCCTACAGTGAGCAAGGCACTCCATGGAAGCCTGAGAATTCCAAAATAGAGCTCAGACACTGATGAGAAGACTGCCATATCAACCAGAGTATGACAAATGTGAGCATCTGGAAATAAAATGGGACACCAGCGGGTTCTGTGAATAGAACAAACTGGCTTTCAATCCTCTGTAGATATCACCCTGGCCAGTGTCGTCCCCTCTCTCCCTGTTCTTTGCTACATTGCCTCATAGCCTGTAAAATTGCCTGCGGTGCTAGGTGCTAGGNAGAGTATGACAAATGTGAGCATCTGGAAATAAAATGGGACACCAGCGGGTTCTGTGAATAGAACAAACTGGCTTTCAATCCTCTGTAGATATCACCCTGGCCAGTGTCGTCCCCTCTCTCCCTGTTCTTTGCTACATTGCCTCATAGCCTGTAAAATTGCCTGCGGTGCTAGGTGCTAGGACGATTACTCTGAAATGTGTCCATTCATTTGGAAGAGTTATAAAGTGTAGTTCTCTGTAGGATCCTTAAGGGTGGTGAGGATGTGTTGGTCTAGAAGTGGTGGTTTGTCTGCTCCACGGTAGGAACATAAACTAGTGCTGCTGAGCTGGAGTTCTGGAGGAGAAAGGCCCGGGTGGGCCAGGAAGAAGTTAGATTGCAGTTGAACCATCTGTTGACACTTCTCATCATCGGGCTCTTCGGACCTGGAAAAAAGCCAGACTTGGAGCCACACGACCCCCGCAGATGTCATGCTGCTGTTGACACATTCCTCGCCGCATCTGCTTTCATCTGGGACCTTTCACACGCAACAGCCTGACTCTAGAGCACGCTGGCTCCATCCATAGCACTTTCGTGACTACCAGTAAAGGCTGCGTCTTGACCGCCTCAGCAGCACTTTCTGAGCACCTTAGCCACCAAGGGTGGTGCTAGAGGCCTTCATGGCCAATAAGGCCTCCAATTGGGAGCAAGACTACGCCCTGGTTATGAGAGCCAATGTCCGGTTCCCATTTCTAGAACAGTCAGCTTTTTCCTCTTTCTCATCTATGGAATTGTTTTCACTGAGTTCAGTGCCTTGATTAGCTCATGAACCAGCATAAATTTGGGTCCTGGTCCTGGCCCCTGTCCAACAGCTGTCTGAGGAGAAACGTTTTCAGCTCTGCAGCTAACAGAGAGTCCTATTGATTCTTGCATAAATTACCCACGGAGCTGACGTGTACGGCTGATTGGATGAATTTAATTCATAATGGTCGTTTCCCTACAAAAGGTCTGAGTCTTGCTTGGAAGTTATCGAAGTGTAAACTTGATCCACGTTTGAAATCCAATGAAGGAAAATCAATTAAGTGGAAGCCTGGTCCAGTGCCCTCTTAGCCTGGGTTCCCCAGAAAGTAGAGCCTGAGACAAAGTTTAAGTGCAGATACTTACTTCACTGGTGAATGGAGCCAAGGAGCAGGTGTGGGGGTGCTGCAGGAAGGGGGATCCTTTCTAGGGCCCGGGAGTGGGCTTTTATCTAACAGTTGGAAATCAGTTGTCTGAGGCGACAACATGAGCTGACAAAGCAAGAGAATTTATTGGGAAGGGCCGCCTGGGTGGAGAGCCGTCAGGTAAGGGAACCCAGAACTGCTCTGCCACGTGGCTCTCAGTCTCAGGTTTTATGGTGATGGGATTAGTTTCCAGGTGTCCTCTGGCCAGTGACTCTGACTCAGGGTCCTTCCTGGTGGGGAACTCATTGCTAAGCCAGGATGGGTGCCAGCAAGATGCAGGACAGGTAGCATTTCCTTCTGACCTTTCCCAAACCTTCCGGTTGGTGGTGCCTTATTAGTTCCGTGTTCCTTACCGGACCTCCTGTCATAAAATAACTCATGCAGATGGTTTACTGTGGTGCCCAGCCAGGGTGGGTGGTCTCAGTCAGTGTGCTTCCCCTAACAGAGGCAGGTGGAGGGAGGTAGGGAAGAGGCGGAGCCAGTGCAGAGATGGGTCATGGAACCCAGCCCCAGGAATGGCTGCAGGTTGCTGGATTCCATGGAAAGCTCGAACCGCTGTATGCAATACAGTACGGAAATTTCTATCCAGGGAAAGGAAAGGAGAAGCCTCTACCTACTGGCTTCCAGCAACCACGGGCCAAAGTTTCTCTCCAAAGAGTATTACCCCCCTGCCTTTAGGGCTACATACGCAGGAATGCCAAGCAGGTTCCTGGGGTGCCTGCCTCTGTGTCAGCTGAGGAGCTTCAGATGGAGAGACAGACACTGAGCGGAAGCAAGGTCCTCAGGCTGCAAACTGCGTGAAGCTGATCAGAACCCACGCGAGACTGATCATAGCCACAGGAGGTGGAGTAAGAGCTGTCGTACTAAACACCGGCAAACAAAACAAGTGACAGTCTATCTTCATCATGATTGGTAACCGAGTCGTCCTTTATACAAACACTCCTTTCTTGGAGACAGTAAGGTCCAGATTTACCTGTGCTTGTTGGGTGGTAGTCAGTCACTAAGTCGTGTCCCCGTGGACTGCAGCACGCCAGGCTTCCCTGTCCTCCACTATCTCCCGGACTTTGCTCAGCTTCATGTCCATTCCTATCTAACCATCTCATTCTCTGCTGCCCTCTTCTCCTTTTGCCTTCAGTCTTTCCCAACATGAGACTCAAGTAGGGTTTCACTGAAACCCAAGTAGGGTCTTGCGGAACCCTCCTGGATACAAATCCTTTCTGTGTCCATCACCTGCCCTTTTTCTTGTTTGCCGGAAATAGGCTTCATTCAGCCTCCTTGACCTTCCCTGGGTTCCAAAGGGCAGATTTAATCAGGTGCTCATCAAGGAAGGGAGGGAATCCAGAAACAAAGGAGGAGCAGTCAAGAAACAATAGTGCAGCCTTGGGGCGGAGTCCTGGTTCCTCCTTAAGGAATAGACGTGATACCTTTGAGTTCTTCTGCAGGAATCACGGGGCCCCACCCAGGCAGAGAATGATTCTTCCCGCACAAAAATCCTGGAGCACCACCCTGTTGCCTCACCACCAACCAATCAGAAGCGAGGCACTAGTATCCAGTAAAATCACCGGATGCTTCGGACTATTTAACTGGTTACCGTCCACCTTGTGCCAGGAAAGGCACCCAGTTGTTTGCATACCATCCATTTGTGCAGGACTCTGCTGGGATCCCTTTGCTAAACCTGGTCAGGTGACTACTGCTTGTAGCAAAAGCGTAGGGATGGTATCAGTAAAACGTTTGATATATATCAGATTTGTTTGATGGCTGCTACTGACATTTTCTCCCAAGAAAAATTGCCCTCGCCAACTCCAATTATAAGCCCTTAATTACTGCTTCCCCACCACGCACTGCTAAAGAATCCTATAAATTTCCACCCACTTTGGCACCCTTGTGCTTCTTCCCTTTTGACCTCTTAACACATTTCACATTTCCTTACCTGTGCCTGAAAAAAAAGAAAAAAGCTTAATTATCCTCATTTTTCCACACCTGTCAAATACACAACTTTTTATGGCTTCCAAGCTTCCAGAGTTTCAAGAGGCAAGATTTGAAGTAGACAAAGATTCCTCAATAAGCCACAAAAAAGCACTAACCATAATTAAAAGATGGGTATACTGAACTACTAAAAGCTGAAAGCTCATTGTTTTTCAAAAGACACCATCCAGAGAATAAAAAGGCAAGCCATAGATTGAGAGAAGATACTCACCATCCATATGTCTAACAAGGGCTTCCCAGCAACGCTACTGGTAAAGGACCTGCCTGACAGTGCAGGAGCCATTAGAGACCTGAGTTTGACCCCTGGATCAGGAAGATCCCCTGGACGAGGGCATAGCAACCCACTCCAGTATTCTTGCCTGGACAAAGGAATCCCATGGACAAAGGATCCCTGGCAGGCTACAGTCCACGGAGTCACAAAGAGTCAGACATGACTGAAATGACTTAGCACATCTGACGAAGAACCCAATTCCAACGTATATCAAGACATCCTAGATATCAGTAAGAGAAAGACAACCCCAATAAAAAAAATCTGCAAAACACCTGAATAGACATTTCAAAAAAGAAGATATCCAGAAAGATGATTCATCAGGGAAATGCAAATTAAAACCCCCATGAGATACCGTTACATAGCCAACGGAGTGGCCAAAAGCAAAACTGCGGTCAATACCAGGGGTTGGCAAGAATGTGGATCAGCTGGAACTCTCATACACTGCTGGTGGACAGATTATTACAGTGCTCTGGGAAACGGCAGTGTCTTCCAAACTAAATATATGTCTACCCTATGATCTAGTAATTCTACTTCCCGAGAGAAATGAGTGCCTATGTTCACTGGAAAACATGCACAAAAATGTTTCTATCAGCGTTATTCATAAAGGTCCCAAAGGGGGAAAATACTCAAATGTTCACCCTGGAGAATGGATGAATTTAAATATAGTCACACAATGGAATACCACACAGCAATATAACAAAAATAAGTTACTATATGCAACGTGGGTGAATCTCACAATTATAATGTAGGGTAAAAAAACCCATATTTTTGAAGTGTTTTTTTTTTTTTTCACTTGTTTTTGTTTTTGGCTGCACTGTGTGGTGTGTGGGATCTTAGTTCCCTGACCAGGGATTGAACCTATGCCCTTTGCATGAGGAGTGTGGAGTCTTAACCATTGGACTGCCAGGGAAGTCCCAAGAAGACAGATTTTAAAGTACATATATATAATTGTGAGATTCATCCATGTTGCCTATGGTAACTTATTTTTTTATATTGCTGTATAGCAATAGAATGCTATACAGCATATTATGTATTGATGAATTTCACAGTTATAATGTAAGATAAAAAAGACAGATTTTAAAGTACATATTTATTACAACATTTGCATAAAGTTTAGGCACAGGCAAAACTAACCTACAGTGATAGATGTGAGAATAGTAGTTATCCCCGGGTAATGGGGAAGGTGGTTATTATCTGAAAAAGTACAGAATGAAGCTTTCTAAGGTGCTGAGAACATTCTATATATGGAGTTGACTGTTATATTGATGGTACTTATATTATGAAAATTAACTGAACTGGACACTTAACATTGTGCATTTTATATGTGTAGATTGTTGTTTAGTTTCTCAGTCGTGTCTAATTCTTTGGGACCCCATGGACTGTAGCCTGCCAGGCTTCTCTGTCCATGGAATTCTCCAGGCAGGAACACTGGAGTGGGTTGTCATTTCTTTCCCTTGGTGATCTTCCCACCCCAGTAATTGAACCCACGTCTCCTGCATTGGCAGTGGATTCTTTACCACTGAGCCAAAAGGGAAGCCTGTATGTATATTACACCTCAATAAAAATAAATTAAGAAGGGGCAAGGTTGAGAACAGAAAATTTATGATGCCGTTTACCAGGAAAGTCTCTAAGATCTTATTGTTCAATGGAAATGGAGAGAGCACCATAATGAATTGGAAGTTATTGCATAAGGTATAGATTCAAGAAACCAGATCTTCAGATTTTAATCTTTACTAATGAGCCATATGGAGAAGGCAATGGGGTGAAGAAGNGTTGAGAACAGAAAATTTATGATGCCGTTTACCAGGAAAGTCTCTAAGATCTTATTGTTCAATGGAAATGGAGAGAGCACCATAATGAATTGGAAGTTATTGCATAAGGTATAGATTCAAGAAACCAGATCTTCAGATTTTAATCTTTACTAATGAGCCATATGGAGAAGGCAATGGGGTGGAGAAGGCACCCTACTCCAGCACTCTTGCCTGGAAAATCCCATGGACGGAGGAGCCTGGTGGGCCACAGTCCATGGGGTCGCTAAGAGTCGGACATGACTGAGTGACTTCCCTTTCACTTTTCACTTTCATGCATTGGAGAAGGAAATGGTAACCCACTCCAGTGTTCTTGCCTGGAGAATCCCAGGGACAGGGGAGCCTCGTGAGCTGCCATCTATGGGGTCGCACAGAGTCAGACACGACTGAAGGGACTTAGCAGCAGTAGCAGCAGCAGCAATGAGCCATATAATCCTTAAAAGTAACCTCTTTAGGCCTTAGTTTATCGATCTCCAAAATGGCTAACTTTCGAGGATATCTTGTGCCCTCCTAAGTAACATGATTTCAGTGACTGCCTCTCACCTAGATGAAGATACATGTCTTGTGTTGAGGGGCTTCCCAGGTGGCACTAGTGGTAAAGAACTTGCCTGCCAGTGCAGGAGACATATAAGACGTGGGTTTGATCCCTGAATTGAGCTCTCCTGGAGGAGGGCATGGCAACACACTCCAGTATTCTTTCCTGGAGAATCCTGTGGACAGAGGGGCCTGGCAGGCTACGGTCGTAGGGTCGCAAAGAGTTGAACACAACTGAAGCAACTTAGCACACCCACATGTCTTGTGTTGGCTCTGCTCTGATGAATTACACCAAGGACTACAGGGCCCCCAGGTGACGAAAGGATAGGGCATGGAAGTCTACACATTTTATTTGTAACTCTAGCATGCAAGTTTTCATAATCACCACCCCTGCAGTGAACTCAGCCAGTCGGTTGCTACAGTTCTTATACCACCATCATAGGATCATGCATTTTATCTCCCACTTTCATCATCTCTGATCATGGCAAGAAAAAAAAAAAACCTACTTCCTACAGTACAGAGCGGTGGTCGGTGTTGCACGTCACCAGTCAACCTCACTTGGTTTTGAAACCCAGCTTGAACACTTACTGTCTCCATAACCTTAGACAGGTCATGTATGCCCCTGAGCCTCATTTTTTCTTACCTTATTTTACAACAGGGTAGTCACTACTGGTTCAGAGTTGTCAGGTTTCGATGAAATAAAGTTGTCAGAACTCTTAATACACGCCTCTCTCATAGCTGCATTCCATTAAATTTAGCCACTCTTCTTATCATAGCTAGTGCCTGCTGTTCCCATCACCAATGCCTAAGTTTCAGTTGACACCATGTTTCATTATAAAATAGCTTCTTAATTCCATAAAGTAGTGAAACATGAAAGAATCTTAGAAATGATCTTGTTAACACCAAGGATTGGCAAAGGTCCTTGCAGGTTGCAAACAATAGTTGTTGAAGACATGGCTTAAGCAAAAGGGCAACTGATTGAAAGGATGCAGGAACATCTTACACAATCCCAGGAAAAGCAAAACAAGAAGACAGTAGGATGGCAGGGATCGGGACCACCTGTGGGCGCCAGGGTCTGTAGAGCTCTTTCTGGACACGATCCACAATTAGTGTCACTCAGCTCTGATGTCGCCAACGTCAGGACCCAACGCATCATTCAGTATCTAATACAGCATTCATACTTTACCTGGCCGAAAGAGGACTCTAGCCTTTTGCCCCTCAAACCTGCTCCTCCAACAGTCTTCCCATTTCAGGAAATTGTGCTATCAGCCATCCAGTCATTTTGGCCACAAGCATAGCAGTCTTCCCTGACTCTTCTTCCCATACCTTCCATATCAACACATTCTTTTTTTTAATGTTTACTTACTTACTTAAGGGCTTCCCTGGTGGCTCAGAGGTTAAAGCATCTGCTTCCAGTGCAGAAGACCTGGGTTCTATCCCTGGGTCGGGAAGATAAAGTCTTTACTGAATTTGTTATAATGTTGTCTCTGTTTTGTGTTTTGTGTTTTTGGACACCAAGCATGTGGAATTTTAGCTCTCCAGCCAGGGATCTAACCTGCACCCCGTGTGCTTGAAGGTGAAGTCTTAACCACCGGACCACCAGGACAGTCCCCAGCAGTCTATTAGTTACACCTCCAACTCCATTTGCTACCCCTATGGTGTAACCTTAGTCCCATCACCTTCCTCTGGACATTGGAGTCATTTCCTAACAGGTCCCTTGCTTCCACTCTTGCCCTCCTGTAATCCAGTCTCTGCCCCTGTCTTTAGATCCCTCGGCCTGAGAGATCTTTTCAAATCACGAGCTGGGTCATGTGACTCTATCTGTGCACAGAACCTTGCAGGGGCTCCCTGCTGCACTTGGAATACGTCGCAAATGCATTCCCAGGGGCTCCAAGGCCCTGCATGCTTTGATTTGTCTGTCTGTATGATCTCTACTTGCTCACTCCCTTTCCCTTATTCATTATGCTTCGGGCCACACTGCCCTTCTTTCTGTTTCCACTGAAAATGATCTTCCCTAGATTTTCTGTGTGATTGGTTCCTTTTTATCACTCCCCAGAGAAGCTTTTCTCACCATCCAACTTGCAATAGCTGCTCCTTTACTCAGTCAGTCCTTGTCACTGAACCATTGTTATATTTTCGCCATCGCATAGGATCAGATGTTTCCTTAACTGTGTGTTTGCTGTCTGTTATCTCCTGATAGAATGCAGTCTCTAAGAGGATAACATCTCTATAAGTCTTGTTTGACAGAGACTAAAACAGTACCCTGAGTAGGTACTTGGTAGATACTTGTTGAATGAATGAATAAGTGAAGGAATGAATGAATCAGTGCATTAAATGGGTTGTGAAATGTCAAATGCCAGAGAGGATCTAATTATCCCAGCTTGGGGGATACAGCAACTATCCTGAATCATTCACGTCTGGCCTAAGTCCCTGATCACAGGCATGGCCACCTGGAGGCCCATCCCTGTGTGTTTCTGCAGTCACACAGCCATTCTAAAAGGGCCTAGGCCTCATTCTACAGAAGCAGTGAGACCCGGAGTGAATAAGGGCCTTTCTCAATTATTGAATCCTGTCATCTTCTATGGTAGCAGAATGTACTTAATCTGTTCTTGCTGAGACATCTCTATATCTCTGTCTTTTAAAACCAGTGGTGTTAACGACATGTTGATAAATATTTCCCTTCATCTACACCTACTCTATTTTAACACTGGTGTTGAAATTCGCATTTCCTCCTACAAGAAAGAAATATGGCCCAGATTTCCATTGTGGGACACGATGTCTCATTTTTCCCACGCCAGGTTTTTTGTTTTGTCTTTTTCTTTTTTGGGCACTTATGATTTTTTTTTTTTTTTAATGATAATAGAGGCTTGTTGTCCCTTTAGTTGCTGAAATCTTAGTTTAAATAGCGATCTATTTTGTCTTGTTTTGTTTTAATTAAGGCGTAGCACTAACTGGCGGATTCTGAAAATAGGATCCTATTTTAGTTTCTTGTTTTAGCTAAATGAAATCTTTAGAGTGTGGTCATTTAATAGTGAAATATGTGCCTAATCAGTGACAGGAATCCAAATTTTTTTCCAGCTAGTTAGAATTCATTTATAGCTTTCAGTCTAGCATTTCTATTCACAATTATTCTATTTTATTTGAGCTCCATCCAAAGAAATAAGTGCTATAACATATCCTTTCAAAGAGTAAAATAAAAAGATGTTAATAAATTTGATATAGTAGCTAGAGAGTATATGAAGCAAAGTATTAAGTAAGATTAATTGTTTTATTTCTTAGTCTTTTTTTCCATAGAACTTAGCCGTGAGTTCTTCAATAGGGAGATAAAGCATTAGAGAAAGAGATAAGAAGTTTAGGTATGAATGCAATTATTATATATTTAAATTTTTATATACTCATTTCCATGATAATAAAACTTTGATATAGCCACTCCAGCTGTTTTTATTAGTGTTTGCACATTATATCTTTTTCCATTCTTTGACCTTAAACCTATATATGCCATTATGTGTAAAATGGACTTTTTGTCAATGGCAGATACTTGGGTGTTGCTTTTTTAATCAGTCTAATAATCTTTTTATTTTAATTTGTTTTTTAGATCATTTACATTTAATGCAGTTGTTGGTATGATTGGATTAAAGCCTACTATATTTCTCATTGTTTTCTGTTTGTTCCACCTGTTTTTACTCCCCTTGTCCTCTTCTGACTGCTTTTGCATTAGTTGAGCATGTTTTATCGTTTCACTTTTATCTCAACTATTGGCTTCCTTTAATCTCCTATTTAAAATGTTTGCTAATTGTCCTAGAGCTTACTCTGTTGTTTTGTTGTCGCTTAGTCACTAACTCACGTCTGACTCTTTGCAACCCCATGGACTGCAGCATGCCAGGCCTCCCTGTCCCTCACCATCTTCCAGAGTTTGCCTAAGTTCATGTCCATTGAATCAATGATACTATCCAATCATCACATCTTCTGCCGCCCTCTTCTCCATTTGCCTTCTATATCCAATATAAAGTTTTAATTAGTTTATATTCCTACGTAAGATAAAAATTTTAGTAGATGTTTGATCATTGGTTTGATCACTTTGTAATCAATTAACTATTAAAGCTGTCTTTCAGTTTCCATGTTTATATTTTTCTTAATTACAGTTACAGTAATAATAATAAATAATAATAACTGAGTATTTACGGTGTCCTGGGCACGATTGTGAGAAACTCGTATATTTATTGATTCATTTGATCCTCTCAGTTGCCCAACGTGGACAGGTCCTGTTTACTTATCTCCATTGTACAGATGTGAAAAATTTGGTAGACAGAAGGCAATACTGCTTTTATTTTAGGAGAAAGAGTAACATGTAAGATTTAATCCATAAAAAGAGGAAGAGGAAAGAAGGCTTTTGCTGCTGCTGCTGCTAAGTCGCTTCAGTCGTGTCCGACTCTGTGCGACCCCATAGACGGCAGCCCACCAGGCTCCCCCGTCCCTGGGATTCTCCAGGCAAGAACACGGGAGTGGGTTGCCACTTCCTTCTCCAGTGCATGAAGGTGAAAAGAGAAAGTGAAGTCGCTCAGTTGTGTCTGACTCTTAGCGACCCCATGGACTGCAGCCTACCAGGCTCCTCCACCCATGGGATTTTTAGTTGCTCAAATTTTCATACAAGAAAAGAAGCAAAGCTGTATTCTCAGGATAGGATGTCTATGGTGTGCCACACTGGCTCAGTCCTTTAGAACGGACAGCATCCCATTAGGGCTGTGAAACACTGCTAATTTGAACTACACTGCTTTTGTAATTTGTGTCCAATGTGAACATTTGTATGTTTTTAGAAATAGTTTTTATAACACCTTTAAGAATAAGGTGTTTAGGAAATTCTCTGGTGGGCCAGTGGTTGAAAGTTTGCCTTCTGTGCAGGGGCTGTGTGTGTTCCATCTCTGGCCTTGGAACTGAGATCCCACATGCTTCCCAGCCAAAAACACAGAACATAAACCAATAAGCAAAATTGTAACACATTCCATAAAGTCTTAAAAGAATAAGGTGTTTATACCCAATTCTGCAATCATACGTATTTAAATAACACTAAAATAAAAATGACTGAAGTCAGCATTAGAGATCCTTGAGAATTTTTCCTTGTGTGTGTTAGGTTGGTGCAAAAGTAATTGCTCTTTTGCACTGCTAAAGTTTGCTGTTTGATATCGGGATGCACTCTTAGATAAATGTGGTTATGTTATAATCATTTTAACGTGCACTTCTTACTTTATAGGTTTTTCTAATGATTTATCACTTGCTGTGTATTTTATATTGATTTTAGAAATGATATTAGACAAAAAGCAAATTTGAGTGATTTTCTGATTCAAGTTCAAAATGAGTTCTAAAGCAGCAGAGACAACTCGCAATATCAGCAATGCATTTGGCCCAGAAACTGCTAATGAATGTACAGTGCAGTGGTGCAAGAAATTTGCAAAAGAAACAAGAGCCTTGAAGATGAAGAGCACAGTGGCCGGCCATTTGAAGTTAACAATGACCAATTGAGACTAATCATTGAAGCTGATCCTCTTACAACTACCCGAGTTGCTAAAGAAATCAACATCCACCATTCTGCAGTCTTTCAACATTTGAAGAAAATTGAAAAGGTGCNGAGGCTTGTTTTGGAGTTCTGGTGGGTGGAGCTGGATTTCTTCTCTCTTGAGCCTGGGGTATCTCTTCAAGGGTGCTCCAGCAAAGCGTAGCCTCTGCTCCTTACCTTGGATGAAGGGTGTCTCCTCACCACCACCCTTCATGACCTTCAACGTTGGATAGCTCCTCTAGGCCCTCCTGCACCAGCGCAGCCACTGCTCCCTAGACGTGGGTAGCTCTTCCCGGCCCCTGAATCTGGCTTCGGACGCGGGGTTGTTCCCTCCAGCCCCCGACCCTGACTTCGGATGCAGGGTGGCTCCCTCCAGCCCCCGACCCTGGCCTCGGGCACGGGGTGGCTCCTCCCGGCCACCGTCCCTGACCTTGGCCATAGGGTGACTCCTCCTGGCCCCTAACCCTGGCCTCGGACGTGGAGTGGCTCTTCCTGGCCCCCAACCCTGGCCTCAGACACGGGGTGGTTCCTCCCGGCCCCTGCCCCTGACCTCGGATGCGGGGTGGCTCTTCCTGGCCCCTGACCCTGACCTCGGACGTGAGGTGGCTCCTCTTAGCTGTTCCTGTGCCATCACAGCTTGGCACTCTCGGCTGCTATCTCTGACCATGGACGTACGGTGGCTCCTCTCAGCAGTTCCTGTGCCGTCACAGCCTGGCACTCTCTGCCGCTGCCCCTGACCTCGGAAGTGGGGTGGCTCCTCTCAGCAGTTCCTGTGCCATCACAGCTTGACACTCTCAGCCGCTGTCTCTGTCCTCCGACGTGGGGTAGTTCCTCTCGGCCGGGCTGAGTGTGCCGGCCCACCCAGCCATCGCAGCCACTTGCGCTGAGTGCACCAGCACGCCTGGCCATCGCAGCCACTTGCACTGAGTGTGCTGGCCCACCCGGCCGTCACAGCCACTTGTGGTGAGTGCTTGGCATTAATATTTTTAAAGTCAAATATAGAAACAGATGAAAAAATTGAAATAATTCCAAGAAGCCATATTTCCACCATGAAATTCAACATCAGACACTAGTAAACTGACAATATCTGTCACATTATATTAGAGTTGTTAATTTCAACTTTTATTGGTTTCATACTTTATGGTTACTTAATTTGTGGATACGTGTATTAAAGTTCTCCAGAGAAACAGAACCAATAGGACATGTGTATGTGTGTGTGTGTGTAGAGAGAGTGAGAGAGAGAGGAATACAGATAGAAACAGAGAGAAAATTGTAATAAATTCATGAGGTTATAGGAGCTGGCATCTAAAATCTGAAGGATGGACTGGCATGCTGGAGACTCAGGGAAGAGTTGATGCTGCAGTCTGAGCCCAGAGATTATCTGGAGGCAGAATTCCCTTTTCCTCAGGGTACCTCAGTCTTCTAAGGCCTTCAACTGATTAGATGAGACCTACCCAGATTATGGAAGGTAATCTACTGTATTCACAGCCTACTGATCTAAGTATTAATCTCATCTAAAAATTCTTTCACAAGACATTAAGCCTGGAATTTGACTAAATATGTAGACATTATAGCCTCATCAAGTTGACAAATGAAATTAAACATCACAACTTGTTTTGGCTTTGCACTTATACAACAGCCACAAAGATCAAGATTTTAAAACTTGTTTTAAATATATACTTTTATAGTACTGAAAAAAAAAATACATCAGCTCTGGGCATTGGGGAAGGGTATGCACATTTTTCTTTCAAAAAATTCTGAATTGCCCTCAGATTTAATAACACTGTTTGTAGAACTGAAAAGCCTAGTAAAGATTTTTTTCCCAAAAACTGAAAAACACTCTTTCATGAAAGATTAATTCTGCCAGTGAGGGATTTGCTGGCATGTCCATAGGTCCTGGATACCAGGGCTTCAGAAATGTGGGCCTGATTACTCACACAACATGTGTTCTACTTTTTTCTCTTAACATTTAGTATAAGGGTCTAGATATTTCTTGATAAAAGATTTTGTTTTTCTTATTGGTATTATTTTTGTATTGATTTCAGTAAAACATAATACAATTATTTATGGTCATTTCTGGGTTAAAAAAAAAACAGCTGCTGCAATATAGCCTAAAAAACCAGCACTGAGAACAGGTATTAGGGTATATTGAGGGTAATGGTGTGTGCATAAAGTTCGTGTGCATTTAGCAAAACACTTTAAACAAAAAGACCCTTTCCCTGCTTTCTCCACCCTCCCTGAATAGCAAGTAAATCCCATGAATGTCATTTCATACAGAAACGAGAATGAACTAACAATTTCATTAAAATGAAAAAGCATATGAATAAAGTATCCAACCTCGTGAACACAGGAATGGTTTATTCAGCAAACCTGAACCTACCACCTTAAAGTCTTAGGTTTGCTCTGCTTTATGTTTCCTGTCAGGAATGTTCATATTTCAGCTATAAATAGAACATGGCAGCAGATAGAGGAGCTTTTTAATTAGGTCATTACCCAGGCTGCATGACTTATTTTCTTTGAGTCTTTGCCATTTTTTACTTCAGATTTGGGCTCTTCGTGATGGTGATGAAACATGACAGAATCGTTCCAGGCTTCCAAAGAGCTCCCTCGCGCTCGCCCCTCCCCCACCGCCTCGCCCTCCCTTTCATCATGTGCACTTGCTTGTCAGAGCCTCTTGCAAAGGGAAGACAGTGAGGAGCTTCTGCCAGGTTCAGACCCGACATTTGGCCTCACCCTGCCACTTTCCCATCTAGGACTAAATGTCCCAACCAGAGCTGGTCTTATGTCTGGCTCTTCAGAATAAGGGTATTTCCATCTTTTCTGAACTTTGTGACTGTTGATGAGGGATTGAGAAACAATGACAGATGAATGGAGCTGCCTATATAACACTAAACCATTGAAAGTGACTGAGTAAGCTAATAGTTTTCCCATCTTCCTTATTAAGCCTATCTTCCCTGGTGGCTCAGAGGTTAAAGCACCTGCCTCCAATGCCGGAGACCTGGGTTCAATCCCTGGGTTGGGAAGATCCCCTGGAGAAGGAAATGGTAACCCACTCCAGTATTCTTGCCTGGAGAATCCCACGGATGGAGAAGCCTGGTACAGTCCAAAGGGTCGCAAAGAGTCAGATATGACTGGGCGACTTCACTTACTTACTTACTTATTAAGCCTAATTCTGCAACAGCTTTTACTAGCTTCTGAAGGAATGATGAAAATGAAAAAGATGCTTATAGTCAGTGTCCTTTCACCTTGTGGTTTTCGAGATGCCAGGAAGTTCTTATGTCTCCAAATTCTCACTGTCCTACCTCTGTGACAGGCACATGGTGATACTTTATGTGCCTTAGTTGCTCAGTCATGTCCGACTCTTTGTGACCCCATGGTCTGTAGACCACCTGTTTCCTCTGTCCATGGGACTTTCCAGGCAAGAATACTGGAATGGGTTGCCANCAGTCCAAAGGGTCGCAAAGAGTCAGATATGACTGGGCGACTTCACTTACTTACTTACTTATTAAGCCTAATTCTGCAACAGCTTTTACTAGCTTCTGAAGGAATGATGAAAATGAAAAAGATGCTTATAGTCAGTGTCCTTTCACCTTGTGGTTTTCGAGATGCCAGGAAGTTCTTATGTCTCCAAATTCTCACTGTCCTACCTCTGTGACAGGCACATGGTGATACTTTATGTGCCTTAGTTGCTCAGTCATGTCCGACTCTTTGTGACCCCATGGTCTGTAGACCACCTGTTTCCTCTGTCCATGGGACTTTCCAGGCAAGAATACTGGAATGGGTTGCCATGTCCCTCTCCAGGGGATCTTCCCGACTCAGGGATTGAGCCTGAGTCTCCTGCATTGCAGGGAGGTTCTTTATCATCTGAACCACCAGGGAGGACCCAGTAAAGGACAAAAGCTTCATTCAGTGGTGGCACTGTTGGTGACTTTGGAGGTTTTGGCATTCCCACAAGTCTGTCAATACCCTTCTAAAAGATTTACCAGAAGTCCTTTCTAATATCCACACTAAGAGTTTGGAGGGAAATGCAGCTTCACAAATCCTGTCCTTTCCACCAGCCCTCCCCGATCGCTTCCAGTCAGATTGTTAGGGAACCATCGACAAAATCCGCCCACTTTGCCAGGCATGAGGACAGCCACTTGCCTGAGTTGTCTCACACAGGAGATCACTACAAAGAACAAGATGCTGCCACTGAAAACTAAGTGGGAGAGTTCAAAGGGGGCCAAAAGGAGGAGGGAGGAGTCTTGCCAACCTCCCAGAAACCTTCACACTTGATTCCATCTTGGTTGAGAGACATGTGAACCAGCAGGAAGGATTCCAAGTCACCAGAGACGAGCCAGGCAAGATAACTGGCCAGAGACAACCCAGAAACTCACCCCATCACCATAAAACCTGAGGCTGCAAGCCACGAGATAGAGGGGTTCTCCTGCTGCTCTCTACCCAGGCATCCCTTCCCAATAAAGTCTCTTGCTTTATCAGCATGTGCATCTCATCAGACAATTCATTTCAAAGCGTTAGACAAGAGTCCACTCTCAGGCCTTGGAAGGGGTCCACCTTCCTGCAACAAGACCACTTCTGCATTTGTCCCAGGATCATTGCACCTCTGTGGCAGGACACATAGCTGCGTTATTAAATGCAGACCCGTTTCCTGATCTGGGAGCATGACCAGAAAAGGCTGGCTGCTGTTTTCATAACCCATTTATTTGGCAGGATAACCAGACCTGAATCTTACTGGAGGAAGAATGGACCTGGCCTGATGTAAGGCTATTTTAGCCTGTGGTATTTATCTACTATAGGACCAGTGGCAGTACAACTTTCCAGACTGGAAGCTACATAAGACTTCTGGGCACTGTGCTTCTTAGCCTTTGTACCTCCAGTGCTGGGCTGGCACATAGGTAAGTGGTCTATAAATGTTTACTGAGTTTATTGAACATGTATGCCTGAATTGTGGTGCTGGAGAAGACTCTTGAAAGTCCCTTGGACAGCAAGGAGATCAAGCCAGTCAATCCTAAAGGAAATCAACCTTGAATATTCATTGAAAGGACTGATGTTGAAACTGAAGCTCCAATACTTTGACCACCCAAAGTGGTCCAGTGAGCTGACTCATTGGAAAAGACCCTGATGCTGGGAAAGATTGAAGGCAAAAAGAGGAGAGGACGGCAGAGAATGTGATGGTTAGCTGCCATTACACTCTCAAAGGTGATGAATTTGAGCAAACTCCGAGAGACAGTGAAGGACAGGGAAGCCTGGTGTGCTGCAGTCCATGGACTTGCAAATATCGGATAAGACCTAGCAACTGAACACTGAACACTTAGGAAGTAAGCAAGTGATGCCAAGTTGACCTGTCCTTCAGAATAAAAAGTCATGGATTAGTCATTCACTCGTTCATTTTGTCAGCCCTTCACTTAACTAACAAGTATTTACTGAAGGCCACCTATGTTTCAGGTTTTTTGCCATATTCTGGGATTGTAAGATGAGTAATAGGCAGTTTCCCTACTGATGTTCAAGCTGGTTTTAGAAAAGGCAGAGGAACCAGAGATCAAATTGCCAACATCCACTGGATCNGAGATCCTAGCATTTCTTAGCATTTGTCCTCAGCATGATTTTGGGTTTGGTTGAATCTTCCTATCTGGACTGTCAGTAAGAACTCAGACTTTGGGTTGGTTAGCACACCTACTTTCTATGAGAGGTAAAAAACAGGAGCTGATCCACTAACCGCCCCCACCCTTCCACCATTCTGAGGCGAGGGAGGTGGACTCTGATTATTCCCTTTCTGAGAGTAGCCTCATTCTTCTTCATTCCCTCTCAGGTGACAGGAGGCTGCCTCTTCTCATCTCCGAGGCCTGGCAGAGCCCACGCTGAGCCAATCAGTGTCTGCAGAACCTTTGCACTGAAATTCTTTCTTGCAAAATTGGCTGCGCCAGTGGGATGCCTGCTGCAGTGAGAGGGTGCCAGCTCTGCAGAGTCTCACAAGTTCAGGACCAGGGCCTGGAAACATAATAAAGGGACAGTACAAGTAGCATTGAGGCTTTATCACAGAGTTCTCTCGAAGAGAGTTAAAAAAAAAAAAAAAAAAAAAAACCTTTGGAGAGTTTTCACTGGAGGGGAAGAAAACGAAGGAATTTAGAGTACTTGTGGTGAGTACATCAGAGCATGAAAGAAGTAGACAGGATTTGACCCCTTCAGGGCCTGGCTTCGCATCTTCTCTATGTGGCTGGTTACATATTAAAAGCAGAAGCTGATAGTAGGGAAGATTTATAGCAGATGCATTTTTTAACTTATTGTATGAGATGATCATTCATAATTATATACTATTATATATAAGCTAAGGGCTTTCCTGGTGGCTCAGACGGTAAAACAATCTGCCTACAATGCAAGAAACTTGCGTTCAACCCCTGGGTAGGGAAGATCCCCGGGAGAAGGAAATGGCAACCCACTCCAGATTTTTTGCCTGGAGAAGTCCATGGACAGAGGAGCCTGGCGGGCTACAGTCTGGGGTTGCAAAGAGTCAGACATGACTGTTATGTATTATAATGTGTATTATAGAATTCATGTAAATTATATAACATAATTTATGTAGCTAATAAATTATGAAATTCAGTTAGCTACAAAGAGCTGTGTATTGAATAAATGCAATCTTAGGGAAGGAAAGAAAAACAAGCATCTCTTTGTTTATTAGGTATATTCAGTCAGATGGGATCCGCTGAGGATTAATTAAATCCTCTGCCTATGTAATTGTTTTTCAGTGAGGAGGGGACATGTGATCCCAAAATATGCTATCAGAGAAAGCAACCAGAGGTATCCCCAGGTTACATTTTGTTGAAGTCTTTATTGCATTCATGCAACCCTCCAACAATTTTTTGACTCAGGAATCTGGTATTGTCAATGTGCCATGAATGGTTCAGTCTATTTGTACTGCATACATCTTAAGCAAATTCATAACAGATAGACATGTAAATCAAAAGGCTGTTTCTCTAATCACCTCCCAAAGGCTCCTCTTCCTAATATCATCATATTGGGCATTAGGTTTAAAAATATGAATGTGGGAGTTGGGAGGAAGGCAGAAATATTCGGACTACAGCTTTCTATTATCTAAGAATCCTTCTGTATCGTTTTAGACCATTTGAAGTTCAATTAAATTACGTGCTAAAATAAAAAATAATAATTAAAGGTCTAAAAGGGAAACTGACAAAATTTTGCTTTGCAATTTAGACAAGACCATAAAACCAGTCATTCCCAAGAAACTGTCGAAAGGATAACCTGAGAACAACCCTAAATCAATTAATTATATGGGGGAACCAAGATTCAGTTTTTAAATGCATTTGTCTTGGGGAAAATTGAAATAATAATTGCATGCCTATAATTCACTTGATCAGTTTGCTTAATGATTTGGAGACCAACCAATCTTTCAAGTATAGAGTCAGCCAAGTTTGTCAATATCTATAACCTTACTTCTTGGTAGCTTTTAGGCACTACCCTTTTATCTTCTCTTCGCAACAGAACAGGAAAGAACTGGGTTGGCGTTATACCAGTTTCCTGATGGACTAATCACAATTTCGTATAATAGGATTATTGATGGGGCAGTTCCAGGAGGCATTTGCATTTTAAGTCTTTTAATTCCAGTTTTTGAGTGTAAGGAATTTTAGGCGTCAGAACATAGGAAAGATAAGAGCTATTTGTGCTGAATACTGTCTGCTCATTCATGCCTCTGAATCTTTGGAAATACTAGTCTGTCTGCCTAAAACAACCCTTCATCACTACACATTCCTTCCCTATTCACTAGTGATTCCTAGTAGATAAAGCAAATGCATATGCCACCCTGTAAGAAGCGTTCCTTTTTAGGCATGCATAGGCCCCTCCATAGGGTCGGGAACAGGACACAACTGAAGTGGCTTAGAATTGATGCTTTTGCACTGTGGTGCTGGAGAAGACTCTTGAGAGTCCCTTGGACTGCAAGGAGATCCGACCAGTCCATTCTGAAGGAGATCAACCCTGGGATTTCTTTGGAAGGAATGATGCTAAAGCTGAAACTCCAGTACTTTGGCCACCTCATGCGAAGAGTTGGCTCATTGGAAAAGACTCTGTTGCTGGGAGGGATTGGGGGCTGAAGGAGAAGGGGACAACTGAGGATGAGGTGGCTGGATGGCATCACCGACTCCATGGGTGTGTGAGTCTGAGTGAACTCCAGGAGTTGGTGATGGACAGGGAGGCCTGGTGTGCTGCAATTCATGGGGTCGCAGAGAGTCGGACACGACTGAGCGACTGAACTGAACTGAACTGAAGTGACTTAGCATGCCTGCAGGGCACAGCAAAGCCAGGGACAGGTGTGTCCTTGGAAGACATTAGCAACAGGAGTTCTAGCAAGTAAGGCTACAGAATAGCAGAACTTGTGTGGTTATGAAATGGAATGATTCGTTCTAAGTAAAGGTGACCTTGCCTAAGGGGAAAACAATTTAAGGTGCATTTTCTGTGAACTGTTTTTAGTGATCAAGAAAAAGAGACAAGCTATTGTTTAGTTTCCCTCTTGAAGCACCCACAACTCTGAGCTTTCAAGTCAGAGTTGAAGTCAAAGCCCCGTGGTGCCTGGAAGGGAAGATCTCCAGAGCTAGTGGCACCGGATTCCACTGGCTCTGTTGACAGCTGTCCTTCCATCAGTGGCCCCATGTTGATCCCTACCTCACACCACTTTGTAACTCAGCATGATGAAGACACACTCATTTCTTCTCATTTTCTCACTCCTTCTTCCCTTCCTCCCATTCCACTTGCTTTTTAAAGTATTTGATTCCAATAGGAACAGATTACTGAAAACTAATGAGGACTGAAAGAATTTATGTTGTTTTTACAAAGGCTGGGTGTCTCAGGATGCATCATAAAGGGTGAGTATTTAATACTTTCTCAAATCCCCTAATTCATGAAGATTGAAACAGCATATTGTTTTTCCCAAATAAACTGCAGTGAAGAATCATTTCATCAGCTCTCCTAAGACCGAGGTCCAGGAATACAGTAAACCAGGAGTAGCTAACAATGAAATGATGTGGGCTATCGATGTCACTTGGCTGCCAGTTCCCTAGATGGCTCATTCAGCCTCAGCCATGCACCAGCCTTGCATCACTCATGACTCGGGCTCTTCCCTCAGCAAAATTTCAGTTGCTCCATGTTCAGAGCTTCAGGGTCATTCAGCAGTACTCAGAACTCAAATGTCAGATTCTCCTTTGCCAAGTGTCTGATGTGGCCATACCTATGAATTCTGGTCTATTGAATGTTATTGAAATTAGTTCTTTTCATTCCCTTTACCAATTTTTAAGCTCTTGTTTGCAGATCACTTTCCTTCGAGACATCTGTGACATTCTCTTTCCCTTCTGGGCCAGGAAGAACGATTGGAGTGGCTTCACTGGGCTGGATCATTTACCACTATGGCCCGTGTTCTCCTCTCCTCTCTGTTCTTGGCATCATGGTGGCGATGCCCACAGTGCCAGGACTCAATAGCTTTATCCTGGCCTAATGCCCACCTTTGGGTTCTTAAGCCTTTCAACTAAATATCCCAACATATATTATAAATAACACATATTTCTTTCACACTTTCATTTCTAAAGCAGCAACTGTGGTTAATCCAACCCTCCTTCGTACCTCCAAGCTTTGGTCAAGTACCTGTTTCAACTCTCCCTAGAGAATTCTAAGTTGACGTCAAAAATCCTCTGGGATATGGCAGTAACTTTGGCCTAAGGCTACTTATGATCAAAAGGCTTATGAGCAGCTCCTTCCAAATGCAGTTGTGATTATTTCAGATTCCAGATCTTTCCTGCACAGACCACAGCTAAACTCTGCTCACCCCAGCCCCACCCCACATGTGTGAGCACCCACACACATACACACACTAGTAACTTACATCTTTTTTTCTTTTCCTGGGTGTGCCATGCAGCACGTGGGATCTTAAGTTCCCTAGCTAGGGAATGAAACCTTAGCCTCTATATTGGAAGTCTTAACCACTGGATTACCAGGGAAGTCCTGCCTCACTGATATCTTAATGGTGATCTTCTGATCTCTTTTTGTTTCCAGTTATTTGGCAGAAACTCAGGAGGAGATGAAAAGGTGGTATTGAGAGTTCTTAACCCTGCACCACCTTCAGTAAGAAGGGACAGATTCACAGCTCCTGATCATATTAATTCTATCCCTTTATCCTTTAAAGTTACATATAGTTCAAGCTATTCCTCAATTTTTTTTAAAAAAAAAGGATACTCTGAAGAAGTATTAAATTTTTAAATTTAAGTTTAATTAAAATTAAATCTAAAGGTTATTAAATTTTATTAAATTTAAAGGTTATTATTTAATTATTGACTAATTAATAATTATATTTAAATAATTGAATGTTATTATTTAGTTAACAATTTACAAAATGCATACAAGCTTCATTTCCCCATTTTTGTCTAATTCCTCTGGCATCTGCAGTGTGACCAGCCATCCCCTGAATTTAGTGTCTGAGTCTGCAGAAAGGTTTCTCGCGTGTGAAAGAAACCAGGCACACAGTAGGTCTGGAGTTAGTCCTTATTATTATGTTACTTACACTATCAGGAAGGCCCACTTTTTTCCCATTCACTTGAAACTCCACAATGTTTTTGTAATAGTCAAAATTATATGAAATTACAAGAGTAAAGAATTCTTTTAAAACATCATAATTAACTGGGGAACGGATTAAAATATCTCAGTAGACTAGGCCTACAGAAAACCAAGGTGTTCAGACTATAACCCAAGTGTTGTGTTAATGGCAGCCTAGCACTGAGGTAGGCAAGTACTGAGTACAAAGAGAAAATGGTCTTGAGATGACATGTGCATCTCAGGAGGAGACTCAGAAAACCAGGGTCTTTGACCTTGCCTCTGACTTCCTGTGTTCAAGCGACACGTCCTGTGAGCCATAGCTGGTATTAGTCAGTACACACTGGTATGTCTGTACCTCCGTGTTTTTTTTTTTAATATAGTTTTTTAATCGAAGTATAGTTGATCTACAATGTTGTGTTAGTTTTAGGTATACAGCAAAGTGAATCAGTGTAACTAAATCACAGTATTACAAGGTTATTAAAAGATGTAGAAAATATTTTCCTGTGCTATACAGCAGGTCCTTTTTATTTATCTATTTTTATATAGTAGTGTGTATCTGTTAATCCCAAACTCCTATTATTGCCCCCTCCCCCTTTGGTAACCATAAGTTTGTTTTCTCCATCTGTGATTCTGTTTCTGTTTCATAAATAAACTCATTTGTATCGTTGTTTTAAATTCCACATGTGAATTATATCACATGATATTTGTCATCCTCTCTGCGACTTCCTTCACTTAGTAGGATAATCTCTAGGTCTTAGTAGGATAATCCATGTTGCTGCAAATTTCATCATTTCCTTCTTTTTATAGCTGAATAATATTCCATTGTATTTATGTACTACATCTTCTTTGTCCATCCGTCTCTGTTGGATGTTTAGGTTGCTTCTGTGTCTTGGCTATTGTAAATGGTGCTGCTGTGAACATTGGGGTATCTGTACCTTTTCTGATTCTTTTGTGTTTTCTGGATATTTGCCCAGGAATGTGATAGCTGGGTCTATTTTTAGTTTTTTGAGGAACCTTCATACTATTTTCCATAGTGGCTGCACTAATTTACATTCCCACCAACACTGGGGGAGGTTTCCCTTCTCTCCACACCCTCTCCCTGTACCTCTTTTTTAAATACCTTTATATCAGTTGGTGGTCAGCCTTCGCGCCCAAGGCCCCTGCCAGGCCTCTTTGCCTACTTTCCTGGAACTCCCTGGATTTTCCTGTGAGCCAAAGAAGAATTGTCTGGGCAAGAATACTGAAATGGATTGCCATTCCCTTCTCCAGGGTATCTTCCCGACCCAGGGATCGAGCCCAGGTCTCGCATATTGCAGAGAGATTCTTTACCATCAGAGCCACCAGGGAAGCGTGTGATCCAGTCACCGAAGGCTTATTGCCAGCCCTCCTGTTTGAGTAGTGCTTGTCCCGAAAAGTTCATGAGTATTTTGAACATTACCTCTGCTCCAGGATTAGCATTTCTTATCTCTGAAATTAAAGTTTAGATTAAATTACCCCTAAGTTTCCTTCTAAAATCTTGAGATTTTATTTTACATGTTGAATATTGAGAGGAAAAGACATGCTTCACTTGGAGCCAGAACTCTGCCTTTGCCCTTGGAATTGGCTTTCAGGAAAGGATGTGATGCTGTATTTGCACTGAAGGCCAGGAAGAGCCTCAGGGCAGCTCTCAGCCAAATGGAGCTGTAGGCTTTGGCCCATCAATAACTCCTAGTGTAAAGTTCCTTATGGCGCCATCATTTCACCGGAAGGTAGATGGCTCTTTGTGGAGCTCTCGCTCAGTGGCCCTCAAAGCAAGCTTTGGTTTCGTGCTGTAACTTAGAAATTGAGCACAAACATTTTCAGCAGATGAAGACAGAGGCCTTCACCACAGAGGAACCTAAGGATTAATTTTTTTCCCAACATATTTTGTGACCTGAGTTATCAGTAGCCACCAGAATAGAGCAGTAACCTAAGTTTTCATGTAGCCTATTTGAATGGTTTCTTTTTGATAAGCATATTCATGCCATTAGGGAAAATGTGAATTATTTGTTTAAAAAACTCACATCTTAAAATTTTCTTTCTCCTTTAGGCAATTAAAATTTTTTGATTGGACAGCTCAGAATTCTGCCAGACCCTGGAAAAATAGACATGAATAAGACTGAGTTGGCCCCTGGCCTCAGGGTGCTTCCAGTATATTTGTAACTCAATGAAAAGAAAATATTATTATAGATAATATTGGAAGGCAGATTATTATAGTGGTTCATATTTCAGGCTCTGGGGAAAGACTGCTACTTACTAATTCTATGACTTTGGGCAAATTAGTTACTTAACCTCTCAAAGCCTCAGTCTCCTTGTCTCTGAAGTAGGGGCAATAATATTTACCTTACTAGTCTATTAATAGAATTAAAAATATGATGCCTTATAATGTTTTTGTAATAATGCCTAACGTACAGTAAGTGCTAATACATGATATCTCCGATTAATTTTTTCATTAAAGTATAATTGATTTATAATGATTCAGGTGTACAGCAAAGTAATTTGGCTATACAGATAAATACATTAATATATATGTATATATATGTATTCTTTTTCAGATTCTTTTCCATTATAGGTTATTTTAAGATAGCGAATATATTTCCCTGTGCTATACAGTAGATTCTGGAAGATGCCTTGGAGGAGGGCATGGCAACCCACTCCAGTATTCTTGCCTGGAAAATCCCCATGGATAGAGGAGCCTGGCGGGCTGCAGTCTGTGGGGTTGCAAAGAGTCGGACACGACTGAGCGACTCAGCACAGAACAGCACAGTGTGTATCTATTAATCCCAAATTCCTAATTTACCACTTCCTCCCCTTCCCCCTTTGGTAACCATAAGTTTATTTTCTATGTCTATGAGTCTATTTCTGTTCTGTAAATAAATTCTTTTGTATATCCACATATAAGTGATATCATATGATATCTTTCTTTCTCTCTCTCACTTCAGTTCAGTTCAGTTCAGTCGCTCAGTCACGTCCGACTCTTTGCGACCCCGTGAATCACAGCACACCAGGCTTCCCTGTCCATCACCAATTCCCAGAGTTCACTTAAACTCAGGTCCATAGAGTCGGTGATGCCATCCAGCCATCTCATCCTCTGTCGTCCCCTTCTCCTCCTACCCCCAGTCCTTCCCAGCATCAGAGTCTTTTCCAATGAGTCAACTAACTCTTCGCATGAGGTGGCCAAAGTATTGGAATTTCAGCTTCAGCATCAGTCCTTCCAATGAACACCCAGGACTGATCTCCTTTAGGATGGACTGGTTGGATCTCCTTGCAGTCACTTAGTATGATAATGTAAGGGTCCATCCAAGTTGCTACAAATGGCATTACTTCATTCTTTTTTTCTGATAGTTAATAAAGTGGAGGAAGATCCATTGGAGAACAGATAGGTTACCCACTCCAGTATTCTTAGGCTTCCCTGATGACTCAGCTGGTAAAAGAATCTGCCTGCAATGTGGGAGACCTGGGTTCAATCCCTGGGTTGGAAGATCCACTGGAGAAGAGAATGGCTACCCACTCCAGTATTCTGGCCTGGAGAATTCATGGACTGTATAGTCCACAGGGTTGCAAAGAGTCGGACATGGCTGAGCAACTTTCACTTTCACTAATAAAGAATAAACAGAAAAATAATAAACCAAAAGCAAAAAGAATGATAAAAGTTTGAGCTTAGTTTTCTCCCTCAAGTTCCCTTCAACCACGTGCCAGATGAAACTGAAAGCTGTTACATCATACCTGGGCTTTCCCTGTCTGGTGTAATAATTTAGATCTCCCTGTTCATTTGTTTTAGGGCTGTGACATTTTTCTGAAGCACCAGAATCTTCTTATCCTTTGAATACACTTTTTGAGAAATAAATAGGCGAAAACCTGTAGCTGCTCAGGCATCACTTGGGAAGCTTATGAAAGCACACATTCCCAGACAGCAATTCCGGGAATCCCTGTTTGTGGCAAACAAGCCAAGTGATTCTTATGCACATATTTACTGTGGACACACATGTGAGAAACTGCTCTTGAGGGTTGACCTTGCAAACCTCTGCCTATAAAGTAATGGCAGGCGCTGTAAGCTGGACATGCATCCAGGGCTGGTATTAGCCAGCACACACCNTCCCAGACAGCAATTCCGGGAATCCCTGTTTGTGGCAAACAAGCCAAGTGATTCTTATGCACATATTTACTGTGGACACACATGTGAGAAACTGCTCTTGAGGGTTGACCTTGCAAACCTCTGCCTATAAAGTAATGGCAGGCGCTGTAAGCTGGACATGCATCCAGGGCTGGTATTAGCCAGCACACACCTGCTAAAATATCAAGCTAATTCCCCACTGCCTGTCCTAACTAGCTTTGGAGTCCTTGAGTGCCCTTATGCTCCTCCTTACCCCCTCCCAACCGGAGCCCCAGCTGCCTGACCTTCCCCCAGGAATCTTCCAACCAACCAGCAACTCAAGAGCCTAGCACAGCCTGGGCTTGTGCTCTGGGGAGGTGGCTGATGTTTGCTCTAGAATGGGGCTGATTAATGAATAGTTTTAACATTGCCCTTGAAAACGACTGATGGTAGGGAAAAGGTGGCAGCTCTGTTCCTGGGTGAAACACACACATACATGCACACACACATATACACACCACATGTATGTACACTTGTGCACACACACCTCCTAGAGGCATTTATTTCTTGCTTGCCACCTTCCTTAGAGTCCTTCAGTGTAATAAATACCCAGCTTCCTTATGAAGGGATGAAAGAACAGGATGACAAAGGCTGTCAACCCACTGGTTATGATGCATGAACTTTTCTGGCTTATTATTTCATAAGGAGCTACAGCCTCTTGGCAGTAGAAGTAATTCTCCCAGGCTCCATTGGAACCAAGAGAATTAGAATCTCTGTTTAAATGCAGTCCTGTAAAGGGGGGTGGGGCGGGGAAGCCCCTTCATTCTTTACTTTATATCATGTTTAGTGGGTGCCAGGGGATACCTTCTCTTTTTCATAGTCCTGTTGCTGCTGCTGCTGCTAAGTCACTTCAGTCGTGTCCGACTCTGCGTGACCCCATAGACAGCGGCCCACCAGGCTTCCTGTGCCCTGAAGTAATCGTCTTCACTCCACTTATGTCTCTGTCCTCATAGACAAAGCTCCTTTGAACAATTAAGAAGAATTTCCCTGGTGGTCCAGTGGCTAAGACTTCGCCTTCCAGTGCAGGTGTGCCGGTCCGATCTTTGGTTGGGGAGCTGAGATTCCACATGCTTCGTGGCCAAAAAAATGGAAGGAAAACATAAAATAGAATCATTATTGTAACAAAGTCAATAAAGACTTTTAAACAAATAGTCCACATTTAAAAAGAACTTAAAGTAAATTAAGGGTTGCAAACTAGTGAATATAACAAAAAGGAAACAGATTCATAGATATGGAGAACAGATTAGTGAGTACCAGTGGGGAGAAGGGAGGGAGAAAGGCAATGAAGGGGTAGGAGATTAGGAGGCAGAAACTTTATGCATAAAGTGAGCTACAAAAAAATATCATACAACGTGGGAACTGCACTGCTGCACTGCTGAGTCGCTTCAGTCGTGTCCGACTCTGTGCGACCCCATAGACGGCAGCCCACCAGGCTCCCCCGTCCCCGGGATTCTCCAGGCAAGAACACTGGAGTGGGTTGCCGTTTCCTTCTCCAATGCAAGAAAGTGAAAAGTGAAAGTGAAGTCGCCCAGTCGTGTCTGACTCTTAGCGACCCCATGGACTGCAGCCCACCAGGCTCCTCCATCCGTGGGATTTTCCAAGCAAGAGTACTGGAGTGGGGTGCCATTGCCTTCTCCGACAACATGGGAAACATAGATAATATTTTATAATAACTATAAATGGAGTAGAACCTTTCAATATTGTGAATCACTATATTGTATACAGGTAACATAATAATGCACCTCAACTATACTTCAATTAAAAGGTTTTAGGGGCTTGTCTGGTGGTCTAGTGGTTGGGACTTTGCCTTCCAATGCAAGGGGTACAGGTACAACCCCTGGTTGAGGAGTTAAGATCCCTTACACCTTGAGGCCAAAAAGTCAAACCATAAAACAGCAGTGATACTCTAACGTAATCGATAAAGATTTTTTAAAATCCACATAAAAAATTAAAAAAAAATTTTTAAACAGTTAAGGGTTAATATCTTATATAGGTTCCATGTTCTAGTATGCCAGTTCTTTGCTTGAAAAGATAAAAAGCATTTCTAATATTTCCCTTTTAAAGAAAATTATTTTCAGGGGATGGTACTTAAGGGACCCTATGCCTTTAAATGCGCCGTTGAACACCCTTAGTTCTGACTTCCCCAATTTAGAATGATTAATCACCTCACCTGTACTGCCAAGTCGTGGTTATTATAGCACTGGCCAGAGATGTCTGGCCAAGAGCTTCATCTTCCCTGGAATTGTCCTTGATCTTTCAAAGCTTCATGTGGGGTGAAGAGCATTTCACTGGGAAGCCTGAAGCTTGGGCTCTGCATCTACTTCTACCCTTGACCAGCTACATGACCTTGACCAAGACTCAGTCACACTGTGCCTGAATTTCTCATCCAGGAGAATGATGAAACCAAGCTGCAGTATCTGCTGAGTTCTTATCATGTGCCAGGCACTGTGCTTACCACGTTACCTGAACTATTTCACTCAACAATCCTTTTTTGAGCAGTTACTTTTCATCAGACGCATTCGTACACTGTGTCATTGAATTCTTACATCTCTATGAAGAAGCTATTCTTATGATTCCCATTTTGCAGAAGAGAAGACTGAGAGACCACATTCCTTGAGCAAGGGTATCCTATAGTCGATGACAGAGCAAAAATTTGAACTCAGTCCAGTCTGAGAACCAAGCCAATGTTTATAGCTTCAAATATACCATACTGGCCCTGATCTGGCTGGCCTTAGAGGACACAGTGGAGTTAGATAAGAGGAGATGGGTGTGAATGTTAGTTTGACTAAAGATCTGGATGCAGGGAGGTCTAGAGCAGTGGTTCTCTACCAGGGTAAACCCCCACTCCCCAGGGGGCACTCAACAATGTCTAAACACTCATAACTAGAGGATAGTTTTTTATTTAGCAGATAGAAGTTGGGGGTGGTACTGAACACCCTATAATGCACAGGACAGCCCCACGTTAACAAAGAATTATCTGGCTGTGAATGTCTCCAGGTTGAGAAAGTATTCTACCTTGGAATCTCCAAAGGAGACAATTGAACACTCTTTGGGTTTTGCCTAGTTGCTAAAGTACCCACTTATGTCCATTAGGTAATGCATAATTCAAACTATTAGGACATGGAATAGTGTGGAAATCAACAGGCCTTGCCAGCAAGCAAGGCTTCTGTTAATCAAATGTGATGCAAGATGGGCTGAATGGAAAAGTTGGAAGATTTTGTGAATTCTAAGGTGCTAAGAAACCTTAGTACCTATACAAAGGGAAAACAAACAAACAACAACCCCTGGCTGTATATTAGAGTAATCTAGAAAGCTTTTAAAAATACCAAAAAATTCTGGTTCATGTGATCTGGTATGTCCTAGATCATTCCAGTGCACAACCAGAGTTTAGAGTTACTGGTTATATTGCATTAAGGTAGGTGGTTGAGGAATAGAACTTGGATAAAACAGCAACTAGAGAGATGAATTGACCTTAAAAAAAATAAGTATTGCACAGGGAGCTGAGCTGGGTGCTCTGTGATGACCTAAAGGGGTAGGATAGGGGTGGCAAGGTAGAAAAAAGGATCAGGAGGCAAGGGATATATGTATACATATAGCTAGTTCACTTTGTTGTATAGCAGAAATGAACACAACCTTGTGAAGCAATTATACTCCAGTTTAAAAAAAATAAAAATCTGGTACAGTCAGTCAGTCAGTTCAGTCACTCAGTCATGGCTGACTCTTTGTGACCTCATGGACTGCAGCAGGCCAGGCTTCTCTGTCCATCGCCAACTCCCAGAGCTTGCTCAAACTCATGTCCATCGAGTCCCTGATGTCATCCAACCATCTCATCCTCTGTCGTCCTCTTCTCCTCCTGCCTTCAGTNTAACTGTTGCTTCTTGACCTGCATACGGATTTCTCAGGAGACAGGTCAAGTGGTCTGGTATTCCCATCTCTCAGAATTTTCCACAGTTTGTCATGATCCACACAGTCAAAGGCTTTAGCGTAGTCAATGAAGCAGAAGTAGATGTTTTTCTGGAATTCTTTTGCCTTTTCAGTGATCCAACGGATTTTGGCAATTTGATTTCTGGTTCCTCTGACTTTTCTAAATCCAGCTTGAACATCTGGAAGTTCTCAGTTCACCTACTATTTAAGCCTCACTTGAAGAATTTTGAGCATTATTTTGCTAGCATGTGAGATGAGTGCAGTTGTGCAGTAGTTTGAGCATTATTCGGCATTGCTTTCCTTCCAGTACAAGGAACTTTAAAATACTCAGCCTTCCAGAGATGTTTAACCTGGATTGGATCATGATAACATAAATGACAAACTCAAGTGCCCTGGTATGCTATAAAACATCTGGTGTGAGCATGAACTTCAAAAATGTCCATGCCAAGAACTGAGGAATGGTCCAGACTAAAGGAGCCTAAAGAGAAATGGTAACTGATCCAAAACATAGTGTGGGGTTCTCTTGTGCTTTGAAGGACCCTAAGTGAATAATGAGTGAAAACTGAAAGTGGTTTGTGTATTAGAGTATTGTATCAATGATCATTTTCTGAGTTTGATAACTGTACACTGGTTATGTGAGAGAATGCCTTTGTTGTTTAGTAATATACATAAAAGTTTTAACACTAAGTCAAGTGATTCAGAAGAAAAATGTGTGTGTGTGTGTGTGTGTGTGTATCTAGGATGGGAGGGACAAGAATAAAGCAAATGTGATAAAATTTTAACATCTGGGGAATCTGGGTGAAAGATATATGAGAACTTTTTGCAGTAGTCTATTCTTGCAACTGTTCCATAAATCCAGAAAGTATGCAAAAATGCAAACTTAAAATACTCCAAAAGGTGATAGAAGGATTTCTGTTTCTGAAGTCCTTTGGGACTAAGATGTGTGTGTGTGTGTGTTTTCTGTCATGTCCAACTCTTTACGATCCCTTGGACTGTAGCCCTCCAGGTTCCTCTGTCCATGGGAATTTTAAGGCAAAAATACTGGAGGGATTACCATTTCCTCCTCCAGGGCATCTTCCTGACTCAGGGACTGAAGGTGTTTCTTGCAGTAGCTGGCAAATACTTTACCACTGAGCCACCTGGGAAGCTGGGACTAAGATACATGTATGTATTTCATGGTGTCTCATGTGACATCTTTTATGCAAAGAGGGACTAAGTGGAAAAGGACATGAGATGGTCTGAAAGGCCTGAGGTGATCTTTTTTTACAATCAGGGAAATTCCATTGTGAGCTCTAAGCTAGGAGGTCCCCCAAGGGTCTCCTGATAGAGCTACGTCATCTCCTCAGAGAGCCTCTTTCTTTGCACATCTGATGTTGAACCAGCTTCATCTAAGTCAATGCTGTGNTTTTACAATCAGGGAAATTCCATTGTGAGCTCTAAGCTAGGAGGTCCCCCAAGGGTCTCCTGATAGAGCTACGTCATCTCCTCAGAGAGCCTCTTTCTTTGCACATCTGATGTTGAACCAGCTTCATCTAAGTCAATGCTGTGGTGACCTAGCCACCCATAGGCTGCACTGCTTTCAGCACTCTGTCCAAGAGAAAGCAGTCCTCCTCTTTTTAAATCCCTTACTCGTGAGATGGGATCAGGGGATAAGTGAAGTGGCAGCTCAGGAAGAAAGAAATTGATTAAATAGTCAAATATAACCCTCTAGAACCCTTCCCTCCCGGACACCCACCACATGCTGCCTGTCTTAGTTCCTTTGGGCTGCTGAAACAAAAATACCATAGGCTGAGTGACTTAAAAACATTTATTTCTCACAGTTTTGGAGGCTGGGAAGTCCAAGGTCAAGGTACAAACAGATTTGGTGTCTGGTGAGGGTTGAAGATCCATAGATAGCCATCTTTTTGCTGTGTCCTCAGATGGAGGAAGGGGTGGGAGAATTCTCTGGAGTCTTCTTTATAAAGGCACTATTCATGAAGGCTCCACTCTTATGACCAATCACCTTCCAAAGGCCCTGCTNTTTTTTTAAAAAAAAGCATTTATTGATCTGATTGCTTCCAGAGGTGGAAATACTCTACAACTCAGAAAAGAAATTAGTGTTTAGAACCAGAAGCTGTAAGGAAACACTCACTTCACATCCAACATTTCCAAGCTTTGCTTTCTTTATGGCTCTATTCTTCAAGACTTCCTCACTGGTCACTGAGAAATAAAACATGAAACACAATTAAAAGCTACTTTCTAGAGAGAAGGTGAAAAAAGTGAATTGGGTGAGCATTCTAGGCACAAGGTCATTGTCTATTTTGGAGAAAGTGATTTTTTTAAAAAACTGTTCCTTGTGATCCAGAGGTTGAGTGACCACACATCTCAATTTACCCAGTCCTCTTAGCACAATTATTAGCACTTCCTGTGATCCTGAACAATGTCCCAGTTTGGATATTAAATTCTATAGTTGTCTACCTATAGAAAAAGTCATTTCCCCTCTTATGGAAGAATGATTTATACCAAGAGTGGTATTTCACTCAGAACACTGGACTTCATCATAGAAAAGTTTACCAGATCTGAGTAAGTAACCATGTGGAAATCTGAACCCATTTGAGATACATCAGAGATGGATATACAAACAGGAAATAAACACCTTCTACAATGGAAACAGTAAAAAACATGAGAAAAGGAAAGTCAACTGAACAGGATGGTTTTGCTGACCTTTCTTTTTTTTTCAACCACCATTCTAAATTGTTTTTCTTTTCCTTTCTTTCTTTCTCTCTCTCTCTCTTTTTTTTTTTTTTTTTTGATAGAACAAAACTGTTTCCTCTTTGCTCCCCCAGGCAGGGCCTTTCAGTCTCAGCACATTTCGTTTGTGTTCCATTTTCACAAAAGGGCCTGGTTGTACTGATGGTATCAGCTGAAGAACGGCATGAAGCTCTCATCCAGTTTCAGGGGGAGTTGCCCCAGGTTTCTATGAGAGGCTGCCAGGTACCTCCTCTTTAACTTTCAACCACCCCTGTCCCCATCCACCTCACAAAATCACGTTCCCACTGGCTGCTCTAGTCAACTCACCTGGGAAGCAAAGGCTCCAGCAAGCTGGAATAAACTGTAGCTGATACACAGGCAAAGGGATGACTTAATGCAGTCCAGAGAGCTTTCAGTGAAATTTTAACTCCCAGGCTTGAGCTGTGAAAAAAGGTGACTGCCGTTTAAATTATTTATGAGTGTTTGGAGTGGCTTTCAAACACAAACAAGCTTTCATGTTTCAAGTGTCCCCCCAAAGCAGCATTTCATGGGAGAGACTGGGTGTAGCTCATATGATCCTGGAGAGGGACAGATTGATTGTGACTTGGGTATAAACACATCCTACCTTTGACTGAGGTCGATGGATCAGTCTCATGGATGCCCCTGTTGATGGAGGAACAGAAATCCTGGGGCCACAGAGCCCCTAGCTGTGACCACACCCCATATACTTGTGGCCACAGTTATGACAGTTGTTTGTCTCTCCCTAAAAATTGTATTATGGTGGATATGTCCTATGACAGGCACTGCTGGACATCCATAACTGAAAGCAGATTATTACAAGCTCTGGGCTGAATGTTTAGGGACTCTGTACCATATATTAAGATATCCAGTAGGGCTTTCCAGGTGGCACTAGTGGTGGTGAATCCGCCTGCCAACCATGCAGGAGACATAAGAGACATGGGTTCTATCCCTGAGTTGGGAAGATGCCCTGCAGAAGGGCATGGCAACTCGCTCCAGTGTTCTTGCTTGAGAATCCCTTGGACAAAGGAACCTGGCAGGCCACATCCATAGGGTCACAAAGAGTCAGACACAACCGAAGCGACTTGGCCCAGCACGGCACACAAAATGTGCAGTGGAATTCTATATATCCAACCTTGACCTTATATTTTTTTCACTTGAAAACTTTGTTTGGGAAAAGGAATCCGCTCACTGAGTTGGAGATGAACTCATAGCGAATGTTCTTCCACTGTTGTTGCGTTTGTGGAACATCTTTTATATTTTAGGAAACTCTAATCCGATTTTACCATTTTGCACGTGTCACTGGCATGGGTAAAGCATGGCAAAGGAACCAGGCTCTAAGAGCGAATGTGGGGAGGAGCCTGTGTCTCCATAGCTGTGTAGCAAAGTGAGGGTTCTGTGGCCATTCCTTAAGTGCTGTGTCATCCCTGGCCTCTGACAACCAAACAGCTTTTATTTCTTAGGAATTCCAAAGTAGGGGTGATGCTGATACCAAGCTAACAAAAAAGCAGCCATGACTGCTAGTGTCCAGCTATTAAAAGAATAACAGTGACTATGCATGCCATCTGATGGCTTAGAGGAGGTCTGTGTTTGTGAGAAGGTGAGAGAGCCAAGTCCAGTCTTGGCACTCTCACCAACTGTTTTGCTTTGTGACTACATTCTTACCATGAGCTCCAGAGGGGAGAGAAGGTCTAGACTTCATGGCGCATAGACTCAAAGACACCAGAGCAACAGTGCCCTTTATTTTTGGTAGCCAAAATGATATCTACTGTAAAACCCAGGTGTACTGATTGTCAGAATGTAATCTGGGAGTTCCCTGCTGGTCCAGTTATTAGGATTCTGCACTTCTACCGTAGGGACTCAGGTTTGACTCCTAGTCGGGGAATTAAGATTCCACAAGCCTTGCATTTCAGCCTTAAACAAAAGTGATCTGAGGAAGGTAGAAATTTAAAAAAAAAAAAATTAAAAGTAGAAATTTTGAAAAAACAGCACATCGTCTTAGCCATCTCTGGCTTTTCTTGTAATCACTGCAAAGTTTTCTTGGTCAATTCAGATCCCCTCTAAACTGGTGATGAATCGAAACCCCTACACATTGTCACAGTCTTCCAATATGGTTGTTGGGAGCAAGGGTAGCCTTGTTTAAATTTAGACCAGCGACATCCACTGCTGTCCCCTCAGGCTGCTGACCCCCAGTCATCTCCGTCCATCTTTCCTTGCATGAATTGCCCAATTTCCATCTGCTCTGCTGTGAAAGTCTCTGAGGTTACTCTCGATTCTTCTTGTCCCAGCTACAGAGTGGGTGCTTGGGTCTCCTGCCCTCCCTGCCCACCTCTGCACTCTTCTTGGAAAAAGCCCCCAAAGCATTGGAAGTTCTTTTGTGACTGTAGAGGAATGGGAAATCCCCTGGGGCTGTCTTGGACCCTCTCTGCTTGGACAGCCGCACAACTGTGTCCACTCTATTTGTTGTTGTTTCTGTTCAGTCTTTCAGTCATATCTGACTCTTTAGACCTCATGGACTGCAGCGCACCAGGCTCCCCTGTCCTTCACTATCTCCTGGAGTTGGCTCAAATTCATGTCCATTGAGTCGGTAATGCTATCTAACCATCTCATCCTCTCCTGCTCTCTTCTGCTTTTGTCTTCAGTCTTGCCCAGCATCAGGGTCTTTTCTGATGAGTTGGCTCTTCGCATCAGGTGGCCGAAGTATTGGAGCTTCAGCTTCAGCATCAGTCCTTCCAAAGAATATTCACAGTTGATTTCCTTTAGGATTGACTGGTCTATCTACTCTTTGGTTCCTGTTCAAAATAGGATATGTGTGGGAGGGATGCTAGGGCCTTGATGCTTTCCTAGACACCCCTCCCCCCAGGAAATGAGGCACAGATGCTGTCTACTGCAGGTCTCTAAACACACTTGGGGATCCCAGAATTCTACCTGCCCACTGGACCCTCTGACCTAGATCAGAGCTGGATGTCAGTGCCCCTACTCTGAGCCCACACCAACCTACCATGCTTTGTTCTTTCCAATTCTCTGTCTATGGTCTGGAAAATTTTTATCTCCTTGGACAGAAACAATTAACTCTACAAATATT
Organism: Neotragus moschatus; assembly: GCA_006410615.1. Taxonomy (NCBI): domain Eukaryota; kingdom Metazoa; phylum Chordata; class Mammalia; order Artiodactyla; family Bovidae; genus Neotragus; species Neotragus moschatus. The sequence goes on from SJYA01002873.1 coordinate 1,584,332, forward strand.
CCTTTGAATAGTTTATATTAGCATCTGGACCTCAGCTTTTGAACTCAAAAGCTGAGAGTCTGACCTCTTTGTTTTTTGCTTCCCCAGTTGAGAGAGTAGATGGCCCACATGTACCTGAGTAGGGTAATGAGATGCAAAGAAAGAAGCCATCAGTCAATCAGTAAATAAAACCAACATTCCAGATGTTTTGTTTGTATAATCAGAAGTCTGCAGGTTGAACAGCTTCTTGTCTGAACTGAACTCTTGGTTAATCTTGGCATCAGAAACAGGAAGACAGCTAAAATGCTGCTGGGGAGTAGGTGATAAAATAATCACGGCCCACATTTTGCTTGCAAGATCCACAGGAAGCCTCCGTGCTGCGTCCCGTTGAGTCAAAACTCTCGTCATCGTCTTTATCATCGTTTTGTGCATCCAGCCTTTCACAGAGCTGACAACAGGCCAACTTTGCCCAAAGAACCAAATGAATTCGTTAGGCTTGGTCACAAAAGAAACACACAACTCATGATTTTTTTTTCTTCTGCCACTCACTTTCTACTCTCTAAAGAGGAGATGATGATGATTAGCAAAACAGCCGCAGTACATTTAGAGCTTACGTCCCTGTCCTTGATGGACCCAACCATTCAGCTGTCTGTGTTGATCAATACCATCTCTGCACTTTGTAAGGAAAAAACACCATAATGTTTATGAGATATTTATGATCCCACTTACATCTGTTGAGGTATATAATCTATGCATATGTATATATGGAGGTAGATACACAGTGGCTTCCCAGGCGGCTCAGTGGTAAAGAATATACCTCCCAATGCAGAAAGTGCAGGAGAGGTAGGTTCAGTCCCTAGGTTGGGAAGATTCCTTGGAGAAGGGAATGGCAATCCACTCCAGTATTCTTGCCTGGAGAATCCCATAGACAGAGGAGCCTGGCAGGCTAGTCCATGGCATCACAAAGAGCTGGACACGACTGAACATACACACACACTCACGTACACACATCCTGTTGGCTCTGTGTCTCTGAAGAATCCTGACAAATATAGCAGCAAATTACCCCCTANGGAGAAGGGAATGGCAATCCACTCCAGTATTCTTGCCTGGAGAATCCCATAGACAGAGGAGCCTGGCAGGCTAGTCCATGGCATCACAAAGAGCTGGACACGACTGAACATACACACACACTCACGTACACACATCCTGTTGGCTCTGTGTCTCTGAAGAATCCTGACAAATATAGCAGCAAATTACCCCCTAGTTTATTTCATCGTGTGTAAGAGTCAGGAATGCAGGCACGGCTTAGTTGAGTCCTCCAGTGCAGGGACTCCCCCAGGGCTGCAGTCACCGTGTTGGCTAGCGCTGCAGTCTCCTCTGAAGGCTTGGCTGGGGAAGGAAGCTCTTCTAAGTCCAGTTAGTATTTGTTTCCAGGATCTAGTTCTTCATAGGCTATTGGACTGAGAGCTTCAGTTCCTCTCTGGCTGTTGGATGGTAGGGCTCTCCAGAGAGCAGCTCCTAACATGGCATCTTGCTTCCTCAGAGCAAGCCAGTGAGGAGAGCTGGAGAGAGAAAATGATGGAAGGCACAGCTTTTTGTAAAGCAATCTCAGAAGTGCCATCCCATCACTCTTGCCATTTCTATTCCTAAAGCAAATGCCAGCATCCAAGCTGGACTCAGGGAAGGGGATCACACAGGGCATGAATACCAGGATGCGAGGATCAGTGGAGCCACCAGAGAAGGGAGCCCGCCACACCCAGCTGCTCAGTACACATCACAGGTGAGATGAAGCTCAGGCTGAGTCCAGAGCCCATCCTCAGAGAGCCTAGGGAAATTCCTCTGCAGGAATGGACAACCTGAGGATCGCTTGGTGAGCAGAGCAGGGGGAGTTCTCCAGATCGTGGTGAGCACATTGCCCCNGCTCAGTACACATCACAGGTGAGATGAAGCTCAGGCTGAGTCCAGAGCCCATCCTCAGAGAGCCTAGGGAAATTCCTCTGCAGGAATGGACAACCTGAGGATCGCTTGGTGAGCAGAGCAGGGGGAGTTCTCCAGATCGTGGTGAGCACATTGCCCCTGAGCAAAGTCCTGGCCAGCACTGTCCCAGCCCTCAGAGTCAAGGTCCCTCTCCTCCGGAACACTTGGGTCAAACATGGCAGAAACCTGCCCTGTTGACCTTGACTCCGTCTTGTATTAATACTTTCTGGGAACACATTCCTTCTTGATATAGAGGGATGTAAGCAGTGTGCTCAGATTCACCTCTTGGCACAAAATGTGGCCACATTCCTTCAAATTCAAGACTCTGGACCCTCATGGAGGACAGCTTGCTTTCTTCTCAGAGCATTTATCTTCGGATTCATCCAAGTCTCAACTGTCCATGGAATCTGTTCTGGTGAGCCTCACCTCAAGTGAAGGGAAGGGTAGAAAAGGTGCCTGGGGCTGGAATTCTGTTCTCGATGGCACCACTGTTGAAAGTAAGAGGGCGTTTTTTTTTTCGTGGAAGGAACAGACACTAGACTTGGTAGTAGGCAGTGCCTCCTCAGAGGTCAGGAGGGAGTGAGGCCGGTTCATCACTGTAGTCAATGCCCCCACACAGCTGGGAGCCCAACCTGGCGGCTTTCCCAGTTTCTGCACCTCTGCCTTGGACCCCACCTCACACACAGCCACTTACCGCACAGGGTGCCCTGAGTCCCTGAGCATCTGAGTCAGTCTGTTCCCCAGGCCAGAACGCCCTCCACAGACACCAGTGTCGTCCTCATTCACCAGCCAGAACGCCTGCACTCAGCAGAGTTGTAGAAATAAATGACCAAGGAGAACATGTCCAGCACAGCGACTGACATTGGGATACATTATAAATTCCTTGAAATTGAAGAACGAATGAATGAAACAAAAAGATACCTTTTTAAAACATTGATGATTCATGTTATTTCTCTAAAGAGAGTGATGAAGGTACTCCTTGGTTTATCTGGTTTATCCAGCGTCTGTTGGACTGTCAGTCAGATTGGACCACAAGAAAGTGCCAATATTCGATGGGTTTTAACCCTGACAAAATGCAATTCTGTGTGCTTCAACCTAATAGAATCTCAGCAAGAGGTCCCTGGTGCACTTTTGGCTCAGAATAACAAGACTGAGAAAGTGTTTAACTTCTCTGTCTGCCAAAACGTCTCTGAAATGGCAAGAATGAAATATAATGAGAAGCAGCAGTCTGTGGCACTGGAAATAGTGGAAAGTGTCAAGAGCACATCAGAAATCCTTCCAGAAGGTGGTAGGTAGAGGGGATCCCATGAGCAGGGGAGGCGTATGCAGGGATGGCTGCAGTGGTCACGGACTTCTAGAGCGTGCCCTTCTCGCTGAGCATCGTGCTGGCTGACCAGATGAAACAGTGCAGGCTCCATTGGGCAGCCACCTAGGCTGGAGTGGAGCCCCTATCTATCTTTCAGCCTCAGCATTTGCTCCCAGGAGAAACCTGTGAGAGAATAATCATTCCATAAAGCATAGAATCCTCCTATGTGGTTTCTTGAGGGTCATTGCAATTTCAGGGGATGGCAGAGCTAAGCCTGAAGGACCCTGTGAGACAAATGACACAAGTCATCCTGGTGGCTTGTCCTGGGGTCCTGCACTCACTTGACTCCTGCCAGCTTCTGTGTCCTGGAGCCAGCCAGGAGCCCTCGAAGTCCTCTTTGTCCTTCCGGCATGCCTGATCCATGCTTTCTCAGTCTCTGGAGTCTTGGCAGCTAGAGGTATCAACTAAGTCCCCAGGAGAGAAGCGCTTTGGGCCAAGGAGAATGGGATGGCTTCCCAGGTGGTGCAATGGTAAAGAATCTGTCTGCCAGTGCATGACGCAGAGGAGACATGAGTCTGATGCTGGGTTGGGAAGATCCCCTGGAGAAGGAAAGAGTAACCCACGCCAGTATTCTTGCCTGGAAAATTCCGTGGATAAAGGAGCCTGGCAGGCCACAGTCCATGGGGTCGTCTCAAAGAGTTAGACGCAACCAAGTGAGCATGCAAACACACACACACACAAACACACACACACACACACACACACACACACACACACACAATGGGGGTCACCTCACCAAGGGCCCTCCACTAGGGATGGCTCTCATCCAATGACTGCTCCAAGAAACACAAGGTCCTGAATTAGGGATACTTCTGAAANTTTTTTTTTTTAAAGGAAACCTTTAAAGCTCAGCAGCCAAGAAAGAAATCTTGATGGTTAATTGGGGTTTACATTTTAAGTAGATAATAGCATCAATAAAATCATGTTAGTATAATTAGACTTAATTTTATATGAGATATCACTCTGGGCATTGCTATAATTGCTCTTAATCTTTTAAGGATTAGTTACAGGTACAAGTATAGATATAAATATAGATAGATGTAAGCATAGATATATTTATATACTTGGATTTAGATATAAGGATATTTGTACAGCTAGAACCAGGGGGCCAAATAGAAACATATAAACAAAGCATTATTTATCTTCATAATAACTTGAATAAATTTATCATGCTCAGTGATTTAAATATATTAATGTACTTCATGCTTAAAGCAGCCCTATAAGGTAGATTCTGCTGTTATCCCATTTTGCAGATAAAAAAAATTGAAGTGTTGGGTAAATAAATTGCTTAAGGTTGCACAAATCCTAGACCTGGGATTTGAACTAGGGAGTATGGGTGGGTCTAGAGTCTATTCTAGTAACATGGCTTTATATTGCCTCTCTTTGTCAGTTTCTAACAGATAAATCGATATATAAATTAATTGAAATGCAATTTCTGTCCTCCTACCTGATTGTCATTGTGTCAGTCACTCAGTCGTGTCCGACTTTTTGTGACGTTATGGACTGTAGCCTGCCAGGCTCCTCTGTCCATGGAAGTCTCCAGGCAAGAATACTAGAGTGGGTTGCCATTCCCTTCTCCAGGGCATCTTTCTGACCCAGGGATCGAACATGATCTCCTGCGTTGCAGGCAGATTCTTTACTGTCTGAGCCACCAGGGAAGCCCTACATGATTGGGTAAGATGTAAAGGGGGTGGTGCAGTTTATCAAAGACGCATGTGCAATTAAAGCCTGTATCTAATCCGAGCTGAGGACAGCCATGTGCATTCTTGCAGATTACAGATCAGAGGAGTTACTGGCCCAGAGAAGGATGTAGCAGTCGTTAGCTCTCAGCAAATGTCCTGAACTAAGACAGCCACTGAAATTGTAAACTGCAATGTAACGTCTGTAAAAAGACTGTCACACTCTTCCTTCCTGTTTATAACCAAATAGAGATGAACAACTTTGGGGCATATAACAGAGATCTGTGCTCCTAACCAGACTCTCAGAGGTCTAGTTTGCCTGGTCCACTCCCTCTCCATCCCTAGTACACGTGAGGATGGTCCTCCCTGCTAGTCCCTACAGCTATAGCTAGGGTTCAGAGACCTCTTGAAGGGCTTACCCGTATCCTGGGGCTGGAAGGAAGCATGCAGACATCCACAAATGGCATCTTGCTTGGCACAGCCAGACTCCATAACCCCCTGGTCTCACTGGTGGGACAGTGAGACCCACTTGAACAAGCCCTGCAATCAGATGCTGGGAGGGTCTTACTCACCCAGCTGGTGTGGGGCAGTTGCTGTTCAAGGGTCCTAAGCATGCAGACAATGCCAGCTATAGGCTCCTCTCTTGGTCCCCCCATCTAGCACTTATGTGTGTTAGTCACTCAGTCGTGGCCAACTCTTTGCAATCCCATGGGCTGTAGCCTGCCAAGCTCCTCTGTCCATGGACTTCTCCAGGCAAGAATACTAGAGTGGGTAGCCATTCTCTTGTGGGTAACCATTCCCTTCTCCAGGGGATTGTCCCGACACAGGGATCAAACCCTGGTCTCCTGCATTGCAGGCAGATTCTTTACCATCTGAGCCATCAGGGAAACCTACTTACCACCACTTACTGAGCAGCTGTAGGACAGGGTCTAAGCAACCCCTTTCCTTGTTCCTCCTCCTCAGGTCTCCATCTTGGGTATATACAAAATGCATTCGAGTGCAGCAGGAAAGCAGTCATCTGTAATCTGAGACATGGGCTAAAACTTTGCAGATTCGATTTTCTTGGCTCTCATCCTGGTGATTCAAACATTTAGGGAAATGAACGTCATCGGCCTAGAGTTACATAAGCATTATACTTGTTTTAGCTGTTCTGCAAACCTAGACTCCTGACTACTTGGTGATGGCCCAGGAGACTTGTCGTTCTCTTGGTCCTACTTCCTGGGAAATGAATGAAGATGCAGCTTTAGGGCCCTCATTCGCATGGGTCTCTACCAGGTCCTTGGTAGGGCCTTATAACCTGTTCCCATGGTTATCTGTAATTTGTAAATTTTGAAAAAATTACTGCTTATGAATTTTTTTTGCTCTCATCCTAAAAAATTCTAAGTTGGTGCCTAATTTTGCTTCAAGAGGGCTTCCCAAGTTGTATAAACTTCAGGCTGCACAATACTTAGACTCACCCCTGTTCCAAGGTTATTCCAGTATCTAGCCCTTGTACAGTTTCTTAGTTTTGGAGGCATTTGGGGAGCTTTGTTTTTCTGGTTCTAAATGCATAGACGGCAGCTTGGAAGCAGAGACACAGAGACTTTCTTAACTAAAGAGAAGTACAAATGGGGGCTTCTCTGATGGCCCAGTAGTTAAGACTCTGGGCCTCCAGTGCAAGGGATGTGGGTTTCATCCCTGGTCAGGGAACAGGTCCCAGGTGCCATATGGCATGGCCTCAAAATTGTTTTAAAAAGTGGTTGTTGTTCAGTTTCTCAGTCATGTTCAACTCTTTGCAACCCCATGGATTGCAACACGCCAGGCTTCCCTGTACTTCACTATCTCCTGGAGTTTGCTCAAACTCATGTCCATTGAGTTGGTGATGCCATCCAATCTCATCCTCTGTCACCCTCTTCTCCTCCCACCTTCATTCTTTCCCAGCATCAGAGTCTTTTTTCCAATGAGTCGGCTATTCGCATCAGGTGGCCAAAGTATTGGAGCTTCAGCTTCAGAATCAGTCCTTCCAGTGAATATTCGAGGTTGATTTCTTTTAGGACTGACTGGCTTGATCTCCTTGCTTTCACATTTAAAATTTAAAAACAAAAAGAGGAGTAAAAATGGATGCTCACATGGCAGTGTTATCCAGTCTCTGTGAACTTTAGGGTCGCTGCTGGGAATGAAAGAACAGAGCCAACACAGGCCACAGAAAGCATTCTGCTGAAAGAGGAGATGAATCCATGAGGTTTTAGGACAGAGCAGCTCCTTTTGGAGTTTGGATATGAGTTTTAGGTCTTTGTTTCTCACGAGGACTCCACTGGAAAGGCATCAAGGCTTTGTGAACTATCTATTTTTGAGCCTGTATGTGACATGAGGTCTGTCCACTTCTTTTATCAGCAAGGAAGGGTTGAGAGCCTCTTTTTGCAGTGATTTTTTTTTTATTTTGGTCATATCAGAATCACAAAGGGAACAAAGCATGATTTAACACAAGTCTGCCTGACCTAAGGAATCCTGACAGGTTAAAATCCAAATGAAAAACAATCCCTCCATGCAGGCTTGGTTATGCCTCTCACATAAGGAGTCTGCATTACAGAAGATTTACAGTAACAGTCCTTTTGACAGGAGGCCTTCCTGAGCAGCCTATAAAATCCAGTATGATCCTTAAACATGGGATTTGCACAGGGCTCATCTGGGGCATCCATTGAGAGGTGATAAACCTAAATGAATTATTTCACTTTTTGGCAGTTTCTGGGAGGTATTACCTGACAGATGAGAGCCTTGTGGTTTTAAGGGAAGCTGAATTCTTATTAAGATAATTTATACCCAAAGGGATCATAAGTGAGAAAATTGAAAAATTACATAAAGGTATAAAAAGCATCGTTTGGAACGCAGATAGAGGCACCATTGGATTTCTCTGGCAGCCACGTTTTCAAGGTCAAGACTGTTCTTCTGGATGGACAAGGAAAGCTGGTTTTCTCATTCTGTTTTTTCAGACTCCTCACTTGTTTGCATATCATCCATGATATAGCTGTAGAATAAACAACTCGAGCATACTAGCTCTGTTTTTTGCTAGCTAGTTAGGTGATTCTGCGAAGGTCGTTCGTTTCTTTGGCTTTCATGTGTTACTCAAGATAATAGTAATTCCAACTCTCCCTCAAAGGGGCCGTTATTGAGGATTTAATGAGATGATATATTAGGTTAAAAACTGAAAGTAATATTTCAGTGTTCTACTAGTTTATAAAATACCTTGGGATTTTGTGTCAACCAATTAAGTAAAATCTATTGATCACTTCCTAAGTCTTGAGGACTTTGTTAAAGGCTGTTGATTTTAAAAAAATTGTTGCTTCCATTTTGGTTGGAAACTATTAACAGATCACCTGCTACTTGGTCTGTGTTCTATAATATCTAAGGGCAGCAGATATTATGTAGATATTCTCATATCACCAGAGCTGCTGTATGAGGACCATGGGTAGATCTTTCTGCCTGGTTTTTGGGCCAGCCTCAACTTTCCCTTATTGGCCCTGAGAATTGCATAACTGATGAGGGTGACCATATCATGTCAACTTTGAGAAAAATCAGAGGCAAAATGTTGGCCCACCCATGGCCGATAATCAAGACTAGATGAGAAGCTTTTCTACTTTCTCTGAAGAATCCTCCTTTTTGGCTTTATCTTTCTACTCTTGTTTTCTTCTTTTTCTCTATTCAATTTCCATTTCATTTTATCTCATTCTTCCATGTCTTTATAAGCCATGTTAGAATCTTTTATAATGTAGGGCACACTTAATAAATAAAGGAGTAATTATAACAGAGATGAAATAAGAAGATTAAAGGAAAATTGCGGTGAAATTCTCTGGGCAAAGCAATAAATGGTTCCAGTGGTAGCAATTCATCTATACCTGTCTTAGCACTGTCCAGACCACTCAAGCAAAGCAATTACATTCAAAGGTAGAAAATTTTAAATTCCAAAGTGTTCCTGTTTGAAACTATAGAATTATTTGATTTCAAATAAGACCTGAGTTTGCCTTGGATCTACATTCTCTATAAGCAGTCACTTTCACAGCTTTCAGGCATACTGCCTGGAATGTCTTTATATGCACCTTGTAGTTCTTGCTATATAAAGAATGAAGCTGATAAAAATTGATGAGGGTAAAAATACCACATTATTCTTTGGATACCAAGCACCCCAGACCTGCATGGTCCCACCAGCTACCGCACCCTTCCTTGCTGGTTATCTCATCTACCCTGCTATGGGTGTACATTAGTCAGAATAACCCCGTTGACACAGCATCCTCCCCTGTGGGCGTGTCTCATCCAGCTCCACTCTTCATGCCTGGTCCTTCTTTTCCTACAAACTCCTTCTCCCAGCCTCTCTCACTTTCTTCTCTAGAGCTCCTTGTTAATTTTCCTGAGACTATAATTTGCGTTCTAAAATAACTCCTCAACATCCTCCCAGTACCAAATCCTAGATTACTCTAGACAACACGTATCCCTGGGGCATCACTCAAATGGAGGCAGACCATCCTTTGACCTCCATCATGTTGTACCCTTAAGAGTCCCACTAGACCCCTTATCTTACCTTTGTTGAGGTCCTCTTGTACAGCAGATCTCAAAAGGTGGTCTGTGGACTCCTGGGAGTTCCCAAGACCATATCCCATGAGATTAAAACTATTGATATTTTAATAATAATAACACTAAGACATCATTTGCTTCTTCAGCCACATTGACACTTACACCCATGGTGCAAAAGCAAATGTGGGTAAAACTGCTGGCACTTTGGTATGAATCCATGCAGTGGCACTGAATTATACTATTAGTATTTGTATTCTTCACAACTACACACTCAAAGTTTTTGTTTAAAAAAGGAGAAGGAGTGCAATAAATAAAAATACCAATTTTACTTCAGAATGTCTTTGATGAAGCCATAAAAGTTGTTAATTTTTATCAGTCTTCATTCTTGAACACATGCCTTTTCAATAATCCGAATAATGAAATGGGATGTCCATTTCAAGTCATTCTGTGGTGTACGAAAATACAATGGGTGACTTGAGAAAATGCTTTAGGATGCTCTAAGCTGCACTAGGGAGGGATGGATTGGGAGTTTAGGATTAACAGCTTGCAAACTATTATATGGGCTTCCCCAGTGGCTTACCGGGTAAAGAATCCACCTGCAATGCAAAAGCCCCGGGAGACGCAGGTTCAGTCTCTGGGTTGGGAGGGTCCCTTGGAGGAGGAAACAGCAACCCACCCCAGGATTCTTTCCTGAAAAGTTCCATGGACAANGATTAACAGCTTGCAAACTATTATATGGGCTTCCCCAGTGGCTTACTGGGTAAAGAATCCACCTGCAATGCAAAAGCCCCGGGAGACGCAGGTTCAGTCTCTGGGTTGGGAGGGTCCCTTGGAGGAGGAAACAGCAACCCACCCCAGGATTCTTTCCTGAAAAGTTCCATGGACAAAGGAGCTTGCTGGGCTGCCATAGGGTCTCAAAGAGTTGGACAGGATGGAAAGACTGAGCACAAACAAGAAACTCTTATACATGGATGGATACAAAACAAGGTCCTATTGTACAGCACAGGAAGCTGAATTCAATATCCTAAATAAACCATAATGGAAAAGGAGATGAAGAAGAATGTGTATATATATACAAACATATATAATATATATATGTATAACTGAATCTGCTGGATCATGGAAAAAGCAAGAGAGTTCCAGAAAAACATCTATTTCTGCTTTATTGACTATGGCAAAGCCTTTGACTGTGTGGATCACAAGAAACTGTGGAAAATTCTGAGAGAGATGGGAATACCAGACCACCTGACCTGCCTCTTGAGAAATCTATATGCAGATTAGGAAGCAACAGTTAGAACTGGACATGGAACAACAGACTGGTTCCAAATAGGAAAAGGAGTACGTCAAGGCTGTATATTGTCCCCCTGCTTATTTAACTTATATGCAGAGGACATCATGAGAAACGTTGGACTGGAAGAAACACAAGCTGGAATCAAGATT
>SJYA01002873.1:1597008-1611076 GCA_006410615.1 Neotragus moschatus
TGCGAAGAGTTGACTCACTGGAAAAGACTCTGATGCTGGGAGGGCTAGGGGGCAGGAGGAGAAAAAGACGACAGAGCATGAGATGGCTGGATGGCATCACTGACTCGATGGGCGTGAGTCTGAGTGAACTCCGGGAGTTGGTGATGGACAGAGAGACCTGGTGTGCTGCGATTCATGGGGTCGCAAAGAGTCGGACACGACTGAGTGACTGAACTGAACTGATAACTTAATCACTTTGCTGCACAGCAAAAATTAACACACCACTGTAAATCAAGTATACTTCAATAAAATAAACTGAAAAATAAAACCACAGTTCTTTAGGATCCTCTATCATTTATTTATGTGTGTGAAGAAGTCCAGAAACTAGAGTTTGAGATCACTGTTGTAGAGCTTTATGCAAACCAGTGGCTAAAACGAGATTAACTGTTGAGGAAATGAATTTATTGGGTTTGTAGGGTACCAGGCTGGAAGAAACTGGCAGCCAGAGGACAGAAAAATATTACCGTGTCCCTGGTGGGAACCTGAGCATCAAAGCCATAGACGATTTGCTGTAAAAGCAGGTGGAGGACCCCCGGGACTTGCTCTGATCAAGTCACCGCTTTGCCCAAGGATACACCTGGCACCTTCACTGAGTTGGGTCTGCCTCTCACCAGTTTGGTCTGGCATCCTGCTGCCTTAGCAAATGAAATGCTTGTCATGTCACTAGTGAAAAAAAATAGAGATGACCAGCAAATTCCCCACACTTGGCCAATTGTCACCTTCTACATTGCAAGTTCTCAAAAGACCTGTGCAGAGTGGACAGGCCAAGTGAATGTTAGTTGCTTATTATCATTGTAGAAGTGGGCTCCAGATGGGCCAGTGAAAACCCTGGTCTCTGAGCTCTGGGACACACCCCAGGTCTGGTGAAAGACTTCCTTTTGTTTTTGGTCTAAGCCCCAAACAAGACAACAAAGAGCCTTCTGTCACCTCCCCTCTCCAGCTTGCTGCCTGGAGCCCTCTTTGGAGAAGTGGTGGAGAAAACAATTATAGCCATCACTGACATCTGATATTCATGTCACCCCTGCCCTAAGCCTGAAGCCTGGCCTCCTCCATTCCTTCCTCCTAATTCAGGCTCTTGAGGTCAAACAGGTGAGGTGTGAAGCATAAAGAAGTATAAAACAAAAAGCAAAGAATTAGACTCCAAGGAAAAAACACCTCTCCCTCCAAGGCTGGTCTTAACACCTATGCTGAGGTCCTGATGTAGGGCTGAGAGTAGGGGCAGGATAGGAAGGAAACTCCTAGACTGGAGTGGAAAAACATAGAGCCACAAAGAAGCCCTACAGATTTTGTCCTAAAAGATAGAGATGAAAGCTTTCCATTTAATTCCTTCCGTTCCTGAAAAGTCTCAAATTAATCAAAATGCCATCTTGGATTTTGCCTGGTGAGACTATTTCCTCTTGCAAGGAACCAGAAAGTATTTTATTCACCAGGATACTTGTTCAGGAAAACACAGTAGTTGGGAGGAGGGAGGGGAATGCCTTAAAAAGCCCCCTGGGGAGGCTTCCCTGCCAGTTCAGTGGTGAAGAATCCGCCTGCCAATGCAGGAGACACTGGTTCGATGCCTGGTCCAGGAACATCCTACACCCTGCTGAGCCACGAAACCCATACACCACAACTATTGATCGTGTGCTCTGGAGCCCAGAACCCGAAACCGACTGAGCCAAGCCCGTGCTCACCAAGAGAAGCCCTGCAGTAGGAAGTCTGAGCTCTGCAGTTATAGAGCAGGCCCTGCTCGCTGCAACTAGAGAAAAGCCCGCACAGCAATGAAGATACAGCACAGTCAATAAATAAGTCAATAAAATTTTTAAAGACTTTATAAATCAAAAGAAAGCCCCGGGGGACTCGTGACTAAAGCCCCCCAGCCTGGGAGTTGGCTCATCCCAAGGGTTGACAATGGAGAACAAAAACTACCTAAGGAACAAACAAGGAAAGATTTTTGCTTTGTTCTTGCTAGAGAAAGAGGAGTAAGAACAGCCTGAAAAGGGAAGAGAGAACCCCTCAAATATCTCCACAAATGTCATGAAACTGGAGAGAAAAAAAGCTGTTTTGAAAAGGAGTATAATGGGTTTACATGAAATCATGTGTGTGAAACTTCTGAAAATTGGAAAGCACGATAGAATATAAAAACTCTTTTATTCAATTTAAAGAATGTGAAAAAAAATACTTTAAAGTTTCCCCATTCATGACTTTTTTTAAAAAAAAAAACAATTGCCGTGGCTGCATTTCAATAAACACCCTTATATCTAAACAAACAAACAACAAAAGCTAATACATGCATACAAAAAAAGAGAACAACTATGTAGACGTGAGTCAAAATGGGAAGAACTGTGGTGGGAGGTGGGCTTCCCCATGACTCAGTGATAAAGAATCCACCTGCAATGCAGAAGACACAGGTTCGATCCCTGGGTTGGGAAGATCCCCAGGAGCAGAGCGTGGCGACCCACTCCAATGTTCTTGCCTGGAAACTCCGTGGACAGAGGAGCCTGGTGAGCTACAGTCTACAGGGTCACAAAGAGTGAGACAACTGAAGCAACTTAGCACACATTCACGCATGTCGGCAACACAATGGAGAATCTCAGAAACGGGCAGCAGCCTTTGGAAGGATCACAAGCCTTGGTCTTGAGCGTCAAGAGCCTGGAGTAGCTTATTGCTCTCCATCTCTTGCTTTTATTAATGCAGGAACCTCTTCCTCTCAATCTAGCAGGGTAATCACTGATGTAATTGAAAGCATCTCTGTATTCTGGTTCTGCCTCTGCCAGCAACAGCCTGTGTGACTGTGGGCAGGGCCTCATCTCTTCACACCTCAGGGTCCTGATTTGTAAAATGATGGAGTTGAGAAGGGAAAGGCTGAGTTAATTATCTCTTAGGTCCCTTACAAATCCAAGTGCAGTGAATCTTGCCATATTAATCTTTCAAGCATCTTCATTCCTACTTGAACTCACCCTTATGACAAAATATCTTTTACTGTAGGAATGAAAGAACCAACCGTTTTTTAAAATAGAAGTTATTTCCTTGGTGGCTATTTTAACATGCACTGTTTTTGTTTCTCATAATAATCTTTTTTTTGAAGCTAAGAGGAACCAGATAGATGGTGTTCATTTTTTTTTTTTTTAGGTTTCCTTTTATGTCTTTTACCAGTCTTACGGGTGTTCTCTTATTTGTGTCTGCCTGCCTGTCACCTAAGATTACTAGATCATTGAGAGTTGGAACAAAATGATTCTCACTTCTGTATCCTCCTAAAACTCAGAGACTATCCTTTGTACAAAGTAAGCATTGAATAGATATTTGTTCAGTTGAATTGAAGTTTGTATCAAACCCCAAATTTTAAATTATTGCTTTGTGATAGGCTTGGTGGTGCTGCAGGAATAAACTAATTCATAAATCTCAGTTTAATACAGTAGAGAGTTCTTTTCCTTTGTCGAGGCTTTGTGGGGTGGGATTTGGGAAGAAGGTATTTGTGCTCTGCAGAGCCACTCAGGAACCCAGGCTGCGGAGAATCCCATTCTGATTCTCCTACTGTCTGGAGCACATGGCATCTTCAGGGAAAGAGGCTGAAAATTTTCTAAAGGGCTTTCCTGCCTTCTGTACCCATTTCACTGGCCAGAACTAACCGCATGGTGCTGCCTAACTAGTAGAAGTATTTGGGGTCGAGTGAGCTCTTATATGTTAGGCAAGAACAGTGTCCTCAAACTAGCGATGTCGACCACATGCTTCACTCAGTAGATCTAATATTTTGGAGATAGTGGACTCCTTTGAGAAGCTTTGACGGTTATGATACCCGTCCCAGAAACAAACACATCTGTGTTGAAACACTCAACATAATTGTCAGTTTGTCATGCATTTCCAACTCCATTCACTTATTTCCTATGAATCCCTGGACCCAGATTATGAACCCTATGACAGAATCCACAGGCCTGTTTAACACCTGGTAACAGATCAACAGGTGAAAAAAACACGTGGCAGTGTCCTGTTTGAATTTTATGTTAGGAAGAGCCTATTTATTTACTTGCTCATTTGTTTTTGTCAGATCTGGCGTCATACCAGATATGTGATCAATGGATTTCTCTCTGTGTTTGTTTTTATCAGGAGAAATTTGAGGGTCTGTTCCGGACTTACGATGACTGTGTGACGTTCCAGCTGTTTAAGAGTTTCAGACGCGTCCGAATAAACTTCAGCAATCCCAAATCTGCAGCCCGAGCCAGGATAGAGCTTCATGAAACCCAGTTCAGAGGGAAAAAGTTAAAACTCTACTTTGCCCAGGTACGATCATTCTTTCCCAGAGTGAATCCATCTGCCCTACATTGTCTTTTTACCTTTTCAAAATGTAAACGAGGCCCTTGCTACTTTCCGATTGCTTTGTAGTCTATGATTAGTTTCACTAAAAAATAAATTTATATCATGATTCCCAGGCCGGGACAGCATAGTGGTTTAGAAAACAGCCTCTGAGTGCCCACGACAGCCTTGGTTCTAATCTAGGCAAGTCATATAACCTCACTGGGCCTCAGTTTCCCCATCTGTAAAATGGGGATGATGACATACTTCTTACACTATCATGAGGATTAAATGACTTATTGTGTGTTAAAGTGCTTAGCATTTGGTGAATAAATGCCCAATAAAGACCAGCTAATACTTGTAATAAGAATGGGCTCATCATAGCTACTGGAGACGGAAATGGTAGTAACTGTTTAATGGATCCAGAGTTTCCTCTGGAGTAATAAAAATACTTTGAATCTCGATAGCAGTGGTGATTCCACAACACTGAACGTAGACTAAATGCCACCGAAATTGCTCAGTTTAAAATGGCTTAATTTTGAGTTGTGTGAATATCACCTCAGTTAAAAGAGAAAGAGAGAGGAAGGGAGAGAAATAGATGGGAGGCAGGAAGGAAAGAGGCTGTGAAGGAAGCATGAGAAGAAGGGGGAGACACAGAGGGAGAGAGAGAAGGGAAGGAAGGGAGAGGCCTGGGAGCCAGCAGCAGCAGCAGCATCTGGGAATTTGTTAGCGATGCAGATTCTCTGGCCCTGACCCCATCAACTGACTCAGAAACTCTAGGAGTCGGGGTCAGCACTCTGTCTTAGGAAGCTTCCCAGGTCATTCTTATGCAGCTTAAAGGCTGAGACCCACTGTTTTAAGAATCAAGCAAGATAACTGAGCCCGTGGTGTGTGGTCAGTAGTCATTATTATTGCAGCCTGGTTCACTGGTTCATTTGTCACAGGCTAAAGGCCAGGCTCTGCATCTCAGGGGAACAGCAAGGCATATCGGAGGCCAAAATGAATAATGTGCCTTCATTTCTCCTGTGTTTGAAAGGTTCAGACTCCAGAGACAGACGGAGACAAACTGCATTTGGCTCCACCACAGCCTGCCAAACAGTTCCTCATCTCACCCCCTGCCTCTCCGCCCGTCGGCTGGCAGCCCATCAGCGATGCCACACCAGTCCTTAACTATGACCTCCTCTATGCCGTGGCCAAATTAGGACCAGGTAAACTCTGTGGCCCTTTCTGGAAATAAACATTTGGCAGCCACTTAGAAAAGTCAAACAGATGAACCATCCTAAAATCCTGGGTTCTTTGTAACATCTGCATTTCATTTTTTTTTCTCATAATTTTGTTTTAAATGTAAATTTATATATTTATTTTTGGCTGTGCTGGCTCTTTGTTGCTCTGCGGGCTTTTTTTGTAGTTGTGGTGAAGCAAGGCTACTCTCCAGTTGCAGTGGGAGGGCTTCTCATTTCAGTGGCTTCTCTCGTTGCAGAAAACAGGCTCTAGGGTGCCAAGGTTTCAGTAGTTGCAGCACGTGGGCTCAGTAGTTGTGACTCCCGGGCTCTGGAGCACACGTTCAATAGTTGTGGCACACAGGCTTAGTTGCTTCTCAGTATGTGGGATCTTCCGGGACCAGGGATTGAACCCATGTGTCTCCTGCACTGGCAGGCAGATTCTTTACCACGGAGCCACCAGGGAAGTCCAACATCTGCATTTCTAATGAATTTATCTCTGTCTGTAGACAGCCAGAGGGATGATGAATGAAAACGCAGCATCAGACTTTGTACCCGTTCAAAAGCAATTCAGGAACTGGCACTAAAATGTCAGTCCCAGCTTCTGGATTGCAATGCAGATATTTTAAGGTTGCAGAACAGGCAAAATGAGCTCTACCAGCTGGCACAAGGCTTCTAGGCTGTGCAAACTTGTTTTACTGCTGCCACGGTATGCCCAGGAATCCTTGGCTACAAAACAATCTTATCTGCGAAGTGACACCTCTAAGACCCCCAGGGAAGCCAGTCACATTAGCCTCTAACTTTAGGAAAAAGTCTATAGTCATTTTGTTCTGATGTTGGTACCTGTAGCGTGGATGCTCTCATTTTCACTGTGGTGCAGTACTCCATTGGGCAAGTCCACAACCACTAGGTATTCATCCACTCTCCTGCGGATGGCCGTTTAGAGGGTTTCCAGTTTCTTGCCATTACAATCCAAGCTGCAGTTAACATTCTTGTATTTATTTCTTACACACTTATCCATGCTTTTATACCTAGAAGTGATACTGTCCTCAGCTTCAGCTGATGGTGCCACCTTGTACTCCAAAGTAGTTTTCCTATAATATAGCAAGAGGGGAAATGGTGGAAAGTGGCTGGGCCACAACCAGTGGCAGCTGAGCTTTTAAGCACCGAAGATCTGAAAGTAAATAATAGTCATTGTGCCTGCTCTCTGTACTGGTGTTTCCCACAGAGTGAAAGGGGGCTGAGTGCACACCCTAGAAATTCTAGATTAATTGATTTGGATCAAATCAACCATGATTATTCAAAAAAAAATCTTCCCAGGTGATTCTGATGTGCAGATGAGTTCAAGAACCATTGGTAGCCAAATGCCAGGGATGATAAATTTATAAGTTCTTATCAGCATTTCTTAGATAAGGAAAACATTTGGCATTAGTATCTCTCACCCCAGAAAGCTCAAGTTTTAATAACACATATGGGTTTTCAGACGGTGAAGAGTCTGCCTGCAATGTCAGAGACTAGAGTTTGATCCATGGATCAGGAAGATCCCCTGGAGAAGGGAATGGCTACCTACTCCAGTATTCTTGCCCGGAGAATCCCATGTACAGAGGAGCCAAAGGGGGCTACAGTCCTGGGGCTTCAAAGAGTCAGACATGACTGACTTGACGTCACTTTCACTTTTTTTAAATTGATTGTTGCATACACTGAAATTTAAGAATCCTGAGTATGAGGGTGACCCACTGTCTTGGTGCCCTCAGACTTAGGGGATTCCTGGGAACTTGTGATGCTAAAACCAAGAAATTCCCAGGCAATTCAGGAAAAGCTGATCATCCTACTGGGTCTTCAGATTGATATGAGGCTGATGTGATGAATAATTACTCCCTGCATGAGAATTACTGGCTGTCCCATGTGTGGCCTTAAAGTTAGATTACAGCACTTTCAACAGCAGTGTCTTTGGGGAGTTTCTTTGTAATCACTGTCTAGTCATTCAGCTTCTTGGAGCCTTTAAAATAGCTATTGGTTTCAACTACTGAGAAGCAGGAGGTATCCAATGACCAAGATGGGCTGATAAAAGAAGTAATAATAAGGGAGATGTTTGTGGAATGTGATTTCCTTGAAAGTCTGGTCCACATACAGGAATTCCGAGCATATGCACTCCCATCCCATGACTCTCCCAAGAGAGCCATGTGTGTGGTATGTGCAGATGCTGTAGAGTGTGTGAAATAAATCAGGTCTGCTGAAGTCAAGCCTGTCAAGCCCCTAGTCATTTCAGGATACTTTATTTTTTAATTTAATTTTATTTATGTATTATTTTTGGCCATACTGGGTCTTCATTGCTGCATGCGGGCTTTCTCTAGTTGCAGTAAGTGGGAACTACTCTCTAGTCATGGCGTGCGGGCTTCTCTTGTTGTAGAGCACAGGCTCCAGGGTACTCCGCTTCAGTAGTTGCAGCCCTGGGCTCTGGAGCACAGGCTCAGTAGTTATGGCACAGGAGCTTAGTTTCCCTCAGCACGTGGGATCTTCCCAGACTAGGACTTGAACCCAGGTCCCCTGCATTGGTAGGTGGATTCTTAATCACTAGACCACCAGGGAAGTCCCAGTCAGAACACTTGAAAAGCAGGACCATGAAAGCTGCTATCCTTCAAGCTGCTGGTTTGACTGCCAAGATTTTAACAAGAACACGGTTGAACATCTTGTACAGCTGTTTTGAATGTTAGCAAACAGAGCTCTACATAGAATCACTGAGGTCTTGGCTAGAGGGCCTAGGGATTCCCAGGTAGCGCTAGTGGTAAAGAATCGGCCTGCCAATGCAGGAGGCTCAAGAGATGCAGGTTCGATCCCTGGGTCAGGAAGATCCCCTGGAGAAGGAAATGACAGCTCACTACAGCATTCTTGTCTGGAGAATCTCATGCCAGAGGAGCCTGGCAGACTACAGTCCATGGGGAGACAAAGAGATGGACTTGACTGAGCAACTGAACACACTTAGAGGACCTAGGGGGGTCACTGCCAACTTGTGTTTCACAAGGTGGGGAACCTGAGGCCTTGAGAGGGAAGCAGGAATGACTTGCCAGTGACAGGACCAGGGCCCCACGGCAGTACTCCTCCTATTTTACTCTCTAAACATGAGGCCCAGCCTAAGTCAGACTTTCAGATCCCAGCTGGCCTCAGGTCCTCTCACTTGGAGCCTGTAATCCAGTAAATTCAAATCATTTCTAATCTAGAGCCTGAAAGAAAATTGGTTTATAGTTAATGTTCACAGAGCATGATGCAAAGGAAAGATAAGGGCAAGTCTCAGACCACCTCACTGGCTCGTGGAGCTGAGTCCCTGGTCTGAGGCCACCGCCAGGGATCAGTGTAACCTGGGACTGACGGAGGCAGGAGTGGAGGCAGTGGGATCAGGCCTCAGAAGGGAGGCTCACACGGCCTGGTACAGAGGAGCAAGGAAGGAGGAAGAAAATGACCTTAAAGAGACAGAAAAAAAGAGGGCTTCTTTTTAGAATTGTGAATAATTTATCAATAGTGTTAACAATGCTTGCCTTTTGCCTCAATTTTATGGCTTAACCTGTGACCGTCACCTTCCCGTTTGTTGTTGTTGTCTGACTCTTTGCAACCCCATGAACTATAGCACACAAGGCTTCCATGTCCTTCACTATCTCCTGGAATTTGCTCAAACTCTTGTCCATTGAGTTGATGATGCCATCCAACCGTCTCATCCTCTGTCGTCCCCTTCTCTTCCTGTCTTCAATCTTTCCCAACATCAGATCTTTTCCAGTGAGTCCACCTTTTGCATCAGGTGGCCAAAGTGTTGGAGCTTCCGCTTCAGCATCAGTCCTTCCAATGAATATTCAGGGTTGATTTCCTTTAGGATGGACTGGTTGGATCTCCTTGCTATCCAAGGGACTCTCAAGAGTCTTAAATTTACTTCACTAAGTAAATCTACCAGCTTTGAAGGACCCTGCTGTGCAGTCAACACAGACATAGGCTCTGTTAATATCCCCATTTTCCAGATCAGACCACTGAGCAGTAGAGGGGTGAGTGCCTTTGCCCAAGGTGACACAGCTGGTTGGAGGCAGAGACCAATGTTCCTGGCTCTTCTGACCACCACTTGGCCTGATTCAGTGGCCTTTATTGAGGATCCTGGCTGCCTGGGTGGGCTTTAGGCCGTCTCTTCTCTGAGACGGACAGAACATTTAGCCCAAACCTGCATGGACAGTCTCACCTCTAACACCATCGTAACTTCCAGAAAGGCTGCCCCAGAGCCTGGTAAGTGTGTAAATGAAGGCCTGGGTGCTGTGTGTGCAAGAGTGAATGCGGAGGGCCTCCTGCTCTTTACAGCTGAGTGACATCGTGTCCTGTAGAACCGCTGCCGTTTGGGTGTCTTCTCTTTATCGTTTTCTCCATTATTTGTCAGCGGGTTAAGGTTGTCTCGCTTCATTTTGTTATCCACATGCCCTCTTCCGGTGTCCTTAAGGCTTCTACACTCCACACAATTAACCGATTTATATCCAACAACTGAACTTTAGTCTCACACAGGTTCTAGTAGAAGCCTGGGCCTCTGGCCGCTGTTTTAGCTGCAGTGATGAGAAAACAAGACCACACACTGAGTCCCCCTACCCACACCGCTGCCCCCTCCCCAACCAGGTGTCATGGCCGGGAACTACTTCCGTCTCCCGCCACTTTCCACAAACGCTCGCTTCCCCTTCTGGTAATTTTCTATTGTTCATCTTTCTGTCTCCCCTGCTTTTTTGAGGGGAGAATGCATGTTTTATTCATTTTGGTATCCCCAGTGCCTGATAGCAGTTTGCGCATAGTAGATGCTCTATAAATACTGAATGAATGAATCAGACCTAGTACCCACCACTGCCACCCCTCCCCCACCCCCAGAGATAATTTCTTGGCTGGCAAACTGTTGCTGTTTTATGGCGTTAGCTAGACTGAGTCAGGCAGCATTAAATTAATGCTTTCTCCACCAAGAGGACTTTTAGCATTTCCATTTAGGAAAAAAAAAAAAGATTTCATAAAATTCATTTTTAATCCTTAGGCAGAATCATTTCAGTAACAAATTATAAGTCATTCCGTGTTAAGGATGACTACCTTAGTTCCAGGAGTAGAGACATAAATTAGAACGCGAGCAAAGCAACTCCCATGATCAAAGGAATGGAGTTTTGCTTCCTTCCGAGGAGTGACTAATGGNCGTTAGCTAGACTGAGTCAGGCAGCACTAAATTAATGCTTTCTCCACCAAGAGGACTTTTAGCATTTCCATTTAGGAAAAAAAAAAAAAGATTTCATAAAATTCATTTTTAATCCTTAGGCAGAATCATTTCAGTAACAAATTATAAGTCATTCCGTGTTAAGGATGACTACCTTAGTTCCAGGAGTAGAGACATAAATTAGAACGCGAGCAAAGCAACTCCCATGATCAAAGGAATGGAGTTTTGCTTCCTTCCGAGGAGTGACTAATGGTGCTAAATTGGTCCAGCTGAGTGACTGAGAAGGGATGCAGAAATCCAAGGATGCTGAGGAAGAGTAAGGCTAAAGAAAGAGCATTTCAGAACAGGGGTCTGGAATCAGATGGCCCTCGGGTCCAGGATCACTGGCAAACCAGCTGGCTTGTGGAAGCTTTGACACGTGTAGCTGCCAACAGAAGGCGACAATGTGTTATTTAGACCCTTTCATGGAGGATAAATGGGAGAGGGAGGACACAGGTCTTGCCTCAGACAGAAAGGGACGAAACGTCACCTTGTTCTTGAAGAAAGGAACACTGGTGACTCTCTTCCAGAGAGGGACAAGTCATGCTCCCCAGAGCTTCTAAAGAGGATCTTGAAACAAGCATGGTGGGAACAGTGCAATCACGAAAGGACTATTATCAAACCCAAGCTTGTGGGTTTCCTTTGAAATCCTTAATGGATTTCGGTGTGAGCCCGGGGCCACGTAACAGTGGGGAAGCATCTCTTTGTTCTGTTTGTGATAGTGAGAATAGGACCATAGTCTGGAAAATAGGGGAGGCACAATTTCAAACGTTTTTAACCACTGTCTCCATGACCGTACGTTCTGTTTTTCATCCAGAACAGAAAGTAAGTAAAATAGCTAAATTAGCGGGGGAAATGTAAACAGAAACAATGGCTAAAACTGATACATGGGGCTTACTGTGTGTCAGGCACTGTTCTAAACAACTTACTATATAGATTATCTCATTTAACGTTCACAACGACTCTACGAGAAAGTGTTGCTATTCTCCTCATTTATACAGCTGGGAAATGTGAGGCGCAAAATAGCTAAGTAATTTGCCAAAGGCTACACAGCTGGTAAGTTAAAATATGTCCCTCTGCCCCTGGTGAGACACAGAAAGGATTAATGGAGCCAGCACCCTTGCCTTAAGGAGTGCAAAGTTTGAAAAACCAGGGAGATCTCTTGAAGAACAATATTATTTCTCCAAAAGCAATTCCAGATTGTTGCAAAAGGATATTTTTAAAAATACAGGACAACTTAGACATTTTGTTTCTTTAGAATTCATTTCTCTGCCTATTGGCAGTTCCTAGAGCATATGCAGGGCCTTGGCTCTTTAAGGCACGTTTGATGTTTTCCTCTAATGTCAAGCAGGACGTGTGGATCAGATTCACCATCGTCTGTTCTTTTTAAAGGACAGGTCTGTATAAGACAGAAGAAGCTTTCCATGCAGATCAAAATTACATGATGAGGATCACACCAGTCAGAATAGCCATCATCAAAAAGTCTACAAATAGTTAATGCTGGAGAGGGTGTGGAGAAAAGGGAACCCTCCTACGCTGTTGGTGAGACTGTAAATCGGTGCAGCCACTATGGAGAACAGTATGGAGGTTCCTTAAAAAACTAAAAATAGAACTACCGCATGTTCTAGCAATCCCACCCCTAGGCATATATCTGGAAAAGACAAAAACTGTAATTCAGAAAGACACAGGCCTCCAGTGTTCATAGCAGCACTATTTACAATAGCCAAGAAACGGAAGCAATCAGTGTCTGTCAACAGGTGAATGAATGAAAAAGATGTGGTATAGAGATACAATGGAATATACTCAGCAATAAAAAAGAATGAAATAATGCCATTTATGGCTACATCGATGGACCTAGAGATTATCATACTCAGTGTATTCAGAGAAAGACAAATATTATATGATTTCACTTATACGTGAAATCTAAAAAAAATGATACAAATGGAATTACAAAAGAGAAACAGACTCACAGACATCGAAAACAAATCTGTAGTTATCAAAAGGGGAAGATTGGGGGAGGGATAAATCAGGACTTTGGGATTAACAGACACACCCTCAGTTCAGTCGCTCAGTTCTGTTCAACTTGTTGCAACTCCATGGACTGCAGCATGCCAAGCTTCCCTGTCTATCACCAACTCCCAAAGTTTGCTCAAACTCATGTCCATCCAGTTGGTGATGCCATCCAACCATCTCATCCTCTTCTCCTGCCTTCAATCTTTCCTAGCATCAGGGTCTTTTCTGAGGAGTCAGTTCTTCACATTAGGTGGCCAAAGTATTAGAGTTTCAGCTTCAGCATCAGCCCTTACAATGAATATTCAGGACTGATTTCCTTTAGGATTGACTGATTTTATCTCTTTGCAGTCCACAGGACTCTGAAGAGTCTTCTCCAACACCACAGTTCAAAAGCATCAATTCTTTGGTGCTAAGCTTTCTTTATAGTTTAACTTTCACATCCATACGTGACTACTGGAAAAACCATAGCTTTGACTAAGTGGACCTTTGTTGGCAAAGTAATGTCTCTGCTTTTTAATATGCTGTCTAGGTTGGTCATAGCTTTTTTTCCAAGGAACAAATGTCTTTTAATTTCATGGTGTAGTCACCATCTGCAGTGATTTTGGAGCCCAAGAAAATAAAGTCTCTCACTGTTTCCATTTTTCCCTATTTGCCATGAAGTGATGGGACCAGATGCCATGATCTTCGTTTTCTGAATGTTGAGCTTTAAGCCAACTTTTTCACTCTCCTCTTTCACTTTCATCTAGAGCCTCTTTAGTTCTTCTTTGCTTTTTGCCATAAGGGTGGTGTCATCTGCATATCTGAGGTTATTGATATTTCGCCCGGCAATCTTGATTCCAACTTGTGCTTCATCCAGTCTGGCATTTCATATGATATACTCTGCATATAAGTTAAATTAGCAGAGTGTGTGTGAGTAACAGATACACACTGCAGCTGCTGCTAAGTCGCTTCAGTTGTGTCCAACTCTGTGTGACCCCATAGACGGCAGCCCACCAGGCTTCTCCTTCCCTGGGATTCTCCAGGCAAGAACACGGGAGGGTTGCCATTTCCTTCTCCAATGCAGGAAAGTGAAAAGTGAAAATGAAGTCACTCAGTCGTGTCCGACTCTTCGCGATGCCATGGACTGCAGCCTACCAGGCTCCTCTGCCCATGGGGTTTTCCAGGCAAGAGTACTGGAGTGGGGTGCCACTGCCTTCTCCGAACAGATACACACTACTGTATATAAAATAGATAAGCAACGATGAACTACTTAGAGCACAGGGGGCTATAATCAGTA
>SJYA01002873.1:1611244-1699181 GCA_006410615.1 Neotragus moschatus
AAATGGAAGATGCTGAAGCATAATATATGTATTTATATATATATTAATATAAATTATATATATATATATATATATATATAAATTTATAATAATGTCCCTGGTGAATTTACAGAAGCCCAGAATTTCCCTGGTGGCTCAAATGGTAACGAATCCACCTGCAATGCAGGTGACCAGGGTTCAATCCCTGGGTCAGGTAAATAGGCTGGAGAAGGAAATGACTGTCCATTCCAGTATTCTTGCCTGGACAGAGGAGCCTGGCAGGCTCCAGTCCATGGGGTCACAAAGGATCAGACACAACTAAGCGACTAAGCACAGCAGACAGATCATTTATCAATGCCCCGGACAAAATAAGATGAGCTTTGTTCTGGTGGAGAATAAATTGGGTATTTTCTTTTGTTTATTTTATAATGCCTATTGTTCCTGACTCCAGAGAGAACATAGTCCTCTGTTCTTTTTGGATGCAAAACAAAACAGGAAAAACAAAACCCAGCCCAGCAAAACAGCTTATCTGCACTCATCAGCAAAATGGCAAATAGAGATGTCCCTGGCACTAGATGGGTGGTCAGTCAGAGGTGGGATGTAAAATGCCAGCCTGTTCTGCTCTCTAGGATGGCTCTGGAAGGTCAAGTTCGTTGTCACTGGAAATGCCTGCAGGGAGAGATATGAAAAGTCATTGTCTGGTCCCTTTTTTCCTCCTGCTATTTTTAGCTCTTGTTAGAGAGATCAATTTTAGTTAACTGCAGAGGAGGACTTAAAATCGTGCTCAAGTTTCAAGTACATTGGCTATATTTAGATTTTTTTTTCCAAATTCTTGTCCATCAAAACATGCCATGGTAAAGCAGTTTTGCTGGTTTCCTGCTCTGTTGTACATTGTTTCTCCCCAAAGGGAAAAATAAATGTCATTAATTCATGTCACTTATAAGGAAGAAACATTTTCTATTCCAGGCTCATTGATTCTGAGGTAGAGAAAAATTCCATTTTTAAAATATAGATGAACACCTATATTTGGGGTGCCAGTAGCATGACCATTATATAAGCCCCAGTTCTTGTTCAACAATTGCTGTATTCTGATCACAAACATGGAGAGCAAATAAAACAGCCGGTCCCAGGGCTCCCTTTAGTACAGTCTCCGCAGTCAGCCCCCATGGGAGGGATGCAAATTTGTGAGCCAGGGACATGCGATCCTAATTGTCTGCCTCCTTTGGAAGAATTTTCCCTAGGTGGGGAAAATATGCTAAGAGGGCTTAGCTTCTAAGTGTATATTCCACAGTTATTCTAAGTGTATATTCCACAGTTATCGTCAATCATTACTGAGTAGCAATATGAAGTACTTCCTTTTCTTATTTCACAGGTAAAACATGCACGTTGTAGAAAAACAGAAAAGACACAGAACCAAGACTTGGAAGTGGGTGCACGTCCATAGTTATTCCCATAGCCAGACCCCTAATCCTGGGAAAGGAGGAACAGGTGATCACTTCCGGGCCGGGGAACCTCCTGATTCTATGGCCAAGCACACCGAGAGCACCCTTCTCTTCCCCACATCTGCACTTTCCTCTCATCCCTGGAACCCAAGCCCCACCTCACAGACTCCCAGGTTTCTCTTTACCTTCCCACCTTCTCCCTCGGTGGCTCCCTTGGTCCCTCACCTCCCCCCAGGGTTCCACTCCTTCGTCCCAACCACTGACTCAGGGCCTCAGTCTGTTGTCCACAGGGAGTGCCTCCAGGTCCTAAATGACTCAGGAGGGAATGAAGATAAATGGCCCCTTAATCCAGTCTTAGAGGAAAACCCAAAGAAGATAAAGCAAACTTTCCCTTTTTTTAACCGAAAGATAGTTGATTTCCAGTATTAATTTCAGGAGAATAGCATAATGATTCAGTTTTTTTATAGATTACACTCCATTAGAAGTTATTACAACATAATGGCCATAATTCCCTGTGCTGTTCAATATATCCTCGTGTGCACACTAAGTTGCTTCAGTCATCTCCAACCCTGTGTATCCCCATGGACCATAGCCCGCCAGGCTCCTCTGTCCATGGGATTCTTCAGACAAGAAAACTGGAGTAGGTTGCCATTCCCTCCTACAGGGGATCTTCCCAACCCAGGGATCGAACCTGCGTCTCTTGGCAGGCTAGTTCTCTACCACTAGCACCACCTGGGAAGCCCTCAGTATATCCTGATTTCTTATATATTTTATGCATGTAGTTTGCACCTCTTAATCCCCTACCCCTGTATTGCACCACCTTCCTTCTCCCCACTGGAAACCACCGGTTTGTTCTCAGTATCTGTGAGTCAGTTTCTGTTTTGCTATACATTGTAAATGTATTTTATTGCCTTATACATTCGTTTTTTCTTTATGATTCCACATATAAATGATATCATATAGTATTTGTCTTTGACATTTTACTAAGCATAATATTCTCTCTGCCTTCGCTCTAAATGGCAGAATTGTTCTATTTTATGGCTGAGTCATATTCATATATATATGTATATATATAGCAGCCGCATCTTTTTTATCTGTTGATGGGCATTTGGGTTGCCTCCATATCTTGCCTACTGTAAATAATGCTGTGTGAACATTGGGGGTTCGTGTATCTTTTTGAACTAGTGTTTTTATTTTTTCTCTGTAAATATCCAGGAGTGGAATNTATTCATATATATATGTATATATATAGCAGCCACATCTTTTTTATCTGTTGATGGGCATTTGGGTTGCCTCCATATCTTGCCTACTGTAAATAATGCTGTGTGAACATTGGGGGTTCGTGTATCTTTTTGAACTAGTGTTTTTATTTTTTCTCTGTAAATATCCAGGAGTGGAATTGCTGGATCTTATGGTAGTCCTATTTTTAGTTTTTTAAGGAATCTCCATACTGTTTTCCATGGTGGATGCACCAATAACGAACAAAGGTTCCCTTTTCCTCACATCTTCGCCAGCATTTGTTAGTTGCAAGGCCTTTGGATGAGAGCCATTTTAGTGTGAGGCGGACTTTCTTTTACTGAAATGGAGCACCTCTGAGAACAAAACCATGGTATCGTTCTCCCTCTTTCCTCACTTCCCTGTCCGTCTCCCTCCCTTCAGCCCTTCTCTGTCTTACCAAAGACCACTTCTGGGAGGTCCATGTGCAGCCCTGATGTCTCTTCTATGCCATCCTGAACTCATCCCTAAACATCGCAGGCAATGTCATGCTTTGACACTCAGTGGACCTCCATTGGAGTCCTACCTCCACCACTTAGGCGGGGACCTGGAGCAATTTGCTTCTGTCTCTGCACCTCTCTTTTTTTAAATAAATGGTGATAATTTGGCAAATTGCAAGCACATCATGCAGATGGAATAAGTAGTACTTGTAAAGGATGTAGCCCAGTGCCTGGTATGTGGACACTATCACACTCATGGTGGATGCCACGGTCATTCTTCCCTGAGCAGTGTTGTTTAGCAGGGCATCCTCAGAGATCTCTGGTTTCCTCCGCCTGNCATTGGGGGTTCGTGTATCTTTTTGAACTAGTGTTTTTATTTTTTCTCTGTAAATATCCAGGAGTGGAACTGCTGGATCTTATGGTAGTCCTATTTTTAGTTTTTTAAGGAATCTCCATACTGTTTTCCACGGTGGATGCACCAATAACGAACAAAGGTTCCCTTTTCCTCACATCTTCACCAGCATTTGTTAGTTGCAAGGCCTTTGGATGAGAGCCATTTTAGTGTGAGGCGGACTTTCTCTTACTGAAATGGAGCACCTCTGAGAACAAAACCGAGGAATCGTTCTCCCTCTCTCCTCACTTCCCTGTCCGTCTCCCTCCCTCCAGCCCTTCTCTGTCTTACCAAAGACCACTTCTGGGAGGTCCACGTGCAGCCCTGATGTCTCTTCTATGCCATCCTGAACTCATCCCTAAACATCGCGGGCAATGTCATGCTTTGACACTCAGTGGACCTCCGTTGGCGTCCTACCTCCACCACTTAGGCGGGGACCTGGAGCGATTTGCTTCCGTCTCTGCACCTCTCTTTTTTCAAATAAATGGTGAGAATTTGGCAAATTGCAAGCACATCATGCAGATGGAATAAGTAGTGCTTGTAAAGGATGTAGCCCAGTGCCTGGTATGTGGACACTATCACACTCGTGGTGGATGTCACGGTCATTCTTCCCTGAGCAGTGTTGTTTAGCAGGGCATCCTCAGAGATCTCTGGTTTCCTCCGCCTGTGCATGAATTAAGGAATGTACAACACTTGAAACAGAGTTTACCGGGCAGTAAGAACAAGTTGCGTGTCCTTGGTGGTGGTGGTTGTTATTCACATGCATNTTCCCTGGAGAAGGGAATGGGAATCCACTCCAGTATTCTTGCTTGGAGAATCCCATGGAAAGAGGAGCCAGGAGGGCTACAGTCCATAGCGTAGCAAAGAGTTGGACATGAATGAAGCAACTTAGCATGCACGCATAGCAAATAAAAGTAGCTGGTTGGACGGGTATAAAAACATGGCTGTCGTGACTGATGGGAGATGATGCAGTCTTTTGTCCTAGAAATGATGACTCGATCCAGTGATATCTGGAGAGCCACTGACTCGGTGGGTGACTAGGAGACATTGCTTCTCGGTGTTTCCCATTCGTGAAGGATGGGCAAGGAAGGATAGGATGTCAGAAGATTCAGAAAGGTGTGTCAGCAGTTAAGCTAAGTTAAGAGCATGCAGATTGGGAAGGTCCTCTGTGCCTGTCCCCTGCTGGATGGCTTCTACTTGTCTTTAGACCCAGGTCAGCTGTCACCTCCATGGGGAAGCCTTTCAGAGCTACTTGCTCCTGGCAATTTGGTACCCTTGACTTGTATTGCCATCCTGCCACTTCCCATTGCATTTTGTGACGCTTTGTTCCCACATGCCGTCACTGCACTGTGCTCTTGTGAAAGACACCAATGGTTTTGACTATGTCTTGTGATTAGCAATGGGTCAGACCATNGGGAAGCCTTTCAGAGCTACTTGCTCCTGGCAATTTGGTACCCTTGACTTGTATTGCCATCCTGCCACTTCCCATTGCATTTTGTGACGCTTTGTTCCCACATGCCGTCACTGCACTGTGCTCTTGTGAAAGACACCAATGGTTTTGACTATGTCTTGTGATTAGCAATGGGTCAGACCGTGGGAGATCACTGTGCTCTTGTGAAAGACACCAATGGTTTTGACTTATGTCTTGTGATTAGCAATGGGACAGACCATGGGAGATGCTCACTAGATACTTCCTGAAAGGAAACAGATACAGACAGGAAGTAGTCAGCTACTGGGGAAGTGATTACAAGAGGAGCTCATCAAAAATAGACCGATAGACTCTTGGAACAGGGGCCTTGACTGTCATCTATTAACCCCATTACCCAGTAACCATGGCAAATCCAAGATGAGTGGGGATCCTACCTTACTCCACCCTGGGGCAGCTCTTACCATAGGAAATTGTCCAGAAGGAGGAGAACTTGGAGAACCTTCTCCGAAAGGTGAANTCATCTATTAACCCCATTACCCAGTAACCATGGCAAATCCAAGATGAGTGGGGATCCTACCTTCCTCCAGCCTGGGGCAGCTCTTACCATAGGAAATTGTCCAGAAGGAGGAGAACTTGGAGAACCTTCTCCGAAAGGTGAAGGAGTAAAGTGATGGGTTCGAGGTTAGCTGTTAGCAGCCATGCTGGGAAATAGAAGAGAAATGGGTAACTTAGAGCCGGGCCCTTCGGACTGTTGTTATTACCACTTTGAAGTTTACAGCTGTAGAGGCTGAGGCTTAGAGAGGTGAGGGGGCCTGCCCAGGGCTGTACAGGTGGCAGAAGGTAGGCTTGAGATGGAAACAGATGCATCTCATTCCACTTTCTGACACCATCTCCCAGCATCTCTCGAGACATGTGAAAATGCCCCCTGGCTTCCTAAACAAACCTCACCNAAGTTTACAGCTGTAGAGGCTGAGGCTTAGAGAGGTGAGGGGGCCTGCCCAGGGCTGTACAGGTGGCAGAAGGTAGGCTTGAGATGGAGACAGATGCATCTCATTCCACTTTCTGACACCATCTCCCAGCATCTCTCGAGACATGTGAAAATGCCCCCTGGCTTCCTAAACAAACCTCACCAAATAATCAGCTTAGCATTCCCTCCTGCCTCTCACTCCCGTTGCACTTGCTTTTCAGGAGAGAAGTATGAGCTGCACGCAGGGACCGAGTCCACCCCCAGTGTCGTCGTGCATGTCTGCGACAGTGACATCGAGGAGGAAGAGGATCCAAAGACATCCCCGAAGCCAAAAATCATCCAGACCCGACGTCCCGGCCCGCCACCCTCCGTGTCCAACTGAGCTCACCACTTCGCCTCCAAGAAAATATCCGTCTACTCTTTACCATGCTTTTTTTTTTTTTCTCCCTGTTGTTTGTTTGTCGAAAAAAAAAATAATTGCCTTTAAATCCCTGGGTGTTTGGTTGTTTGAAATTCCTTCGTTGTAATCAAGCCTCTCGGACAAAAGGGCTAGGAAAAGGTGATAGGTTTCCTGATCATATCATACCCACCGAGTATAATCCATTATTTAGGAGGTCCTAGAAAAAAAAAAAAAAAGTAGTATTTTCTTATTAAACAGTCAGCACAGCCTATATACCTTCATGCTCTCCTGTGGATCCAAGCCGGAGACATCAGTGACAAATAGCTCCTGTGTTGTTTGTGAACCGTTCCAGTCCCAGTCTTGACGTGTGTGCGCTGTTTTTTCTTCCTGGCCACTTAAGTAGGACCATAAGTAAACTTGACTTTGATTGCATGAGATTTCCCTATCTGGTCTCCCCAATCCTCTGCATCCCAACATTCCCAGGACATGCATGATCACCAGCATTTATTTTTGTGATTTGAGGATATACTATAAGTCACCGATTGTCAGCATCCAGTCATGTCCTATCTAGGTTAGCAAAATTATCAGCATCCTCCAGCTTAACAAGTCTGAGTAATTGTCGCTCTTTGGAGTCAGAGACTTCATAGCTCTGTGAAAATTCCTGGAGGAAAAACTGAGCTTGGCCCCAAAGATAACCCTCAGTAGATTTTGAACATGATCCCCTTGTCAATCTTTCCCAACCTCCTTGGGGAGGCTTGTCCAGGGTGACAGAGACCGATTTCAGACAAACCTATTTATTACAAAAGTCTCATGGTGTCTGAACGATTTTTTTTTCCCCTTCTCTTTGTATATTTGTACAAATGTTTCAGCTGTGCTTTTAAAAACCTGGATGTTTTTTATTTAGTGACTCTTCAGCCATTAGCTGCTTTAAAACATATGTGCATTGCTTATGAATGCATTCATATACTAATACAGATAATCTGATAATATTACACTCTATTATGTATAATGCTGAGTTTTGAAAGGGCACAAAACTTCTGTTGCCAATATATAAACAGTTAGCCAACACCTTTGCTATCAAGACCAGTTGTTTTTAAATAAAGTGAAGAAGCAAGTGTCGGCTGCAGGCAGTTGGAATGCAGCTAAATCAACGTAGCAGCTGCTGAGCATGTTCAAAGGGAAAGATGGATCCGTAAATGTTCGTGCAAAAGCCCTACTCATGCAATGCTCATATTGCTCAAAAACGCACTTGTTTTTGTTACATGTGATTTTTCTATTTCTCTAGCCCAAAGTGCATTACAGAAGATACACCTATAGAACCATTACCTTCTGCTCAATGTGCCAGGCCTCATCTACTCCTGTACCATTCAGTGACTTTCTTTAGATGCAAATGTCAATTACAACGGAGTGGGGAAATACTGTCATTACCCAAGCCCCAGACAAACACACGAGAACAATAACACAGCCACCTGATGGAAGGATTGTTGTGGTTTTTGATTAAGGTGTATGTTAGTTTCATCAGAAACTGAAAACATTAGACTGATTACTCAGAAATAAAAGTCCGTTTTACTGTGAATATAGCAATATAGTACTGGACACAGTACGGGTGAAACTGAGGACAGCGCTGCTTGTAAAATCCTGAGTTTCCATAAGAAAAACGAAGGCTCCTTTGAAAAATAAAATCTGAGGAGTATATAATAAGCAAATACTTTGACTTTCCTTTGCTGTGGAGGTTTTTGGTTTTTCATGGACAAATAAAAAGAGCAGACCTAATAGTGGAGAATGCTGCCCTCTAGTGGAGAAAGCTGAGAACTACAGGCGTCAGCCATTTTTTTATGCTGACTCAACCATCTGTGGGTTCTTTGACTTTTTAAAACAACTTAGAATTTTCAGAAAAAGGCAGATTCTAGAGAAATATGGATGAGAGAAATTATTTGGAAATGACTTTTCAGTGTTTCAAAACAGTTCCATCAGACGTTTCCAACCAAATTTAGTCAAAGTTGAAATGACAGTTGTGTGTCATCAAAAAATAAAAACTCAGTGGAGTGTATGACCCAGGTGGTTAGTCTTGGCCACACTTATTGCAAAATGTCTATGTTAATCTATCTCAGATCAAGTAATTCTCTCATGAGATTGGGTTTGGGGAGGTGGAGAGAGGTACATATCCCAGGAGATGGGGAGGAAGCAGACAAGACTCCCCTCCAAGCATCGTGAAGGTCAGAACTGCCTCAGTATCCCCCTGACCCACAGGATGCAAGCCTCTTCAGCACTATTTTAACTTTGGAAAGTTTAACTGTGGAGGGGGAGGGGAAGATTCCCACCAACCGAATCATTTGTGCACGTGTATAGCTCAAAGAGCTTAGATTTCAAATATAACTGGTGAATGACTCTGGCCATGTAGTGTGATTTCTGTGTTGTCTGCCTGAATTGGATCTATCTGGTGGTTATTGTGGAAGGGGGAGACTAAGTCTGTAGTCTTTCCAAGATGTTATCAAGAGATGAAATGAACTCAGCTCTTCCTGAAAAGGGGCGGGGGGCGGGGCGCGGAGGGGAGTGGGCAGAGTTGGTTGGCAGCCTGTCATGAAGGAAGAGGAATTTGAAGGGGTGGGTTGGGCTTTGATAAGGGGTCTGGGAGACACCCCTGTTTAGTGTCATAGTTCAGCCAGCTTGATCCTAAGTGTACACAGACTCTTTTAACATAATCCCCACTCCATTCTTTTCTTTAAAATGCTGTCATAGACCTGAAAGTTAAAGTCGCACAGTCATGTTGGACTCTTCATGACTCCATGACTACGCATAGAATTTTCCATGGAATTATCTAGGCCAGAATACTGGAGTGGGTAGCCTTTCCCTTCTCCAGGGGATCTTCCCAACCCAGGGATCAAACCCAGGTCTCCCACACTGCAGTCAGATTCTTTACCTGCTGACCCACCAGGAGAGCCGGTAATAGACCTGAAGCATGCAAAAATGTACTACATGGAACACACCAAGCACTATCATAAAATAAAACACGGGTACATCTCCTTTATGAGGATTAAAATCATCTGTTCATCAAATTATACCATTAAGAGAGTGAAAAGGAAAGCCTCAGAGTGGGGGAAGATAATTGTATTAATATTACCTATAATTGTTAAATAACTCACATCCAAAATGTAAAGAGAACTCCTACAAATCACTTAGAGAAAGAGACAACTCACTTGGTACGAATGGTTAAGATGCTTAAATAGGTACTTTAAGTATACAGGCAATTCAGACATACACTGTACCCCTGACGTATCCCTGCTGCTGCTAAGTCACTTCAGTCGTGTCCGACTCTGTGCGACCCCAGAGACGGCAGCCCACCAGGCTCCTCCGTCCCTGGGATTCTCCAGGCAAGAACGCCGGAGTGGGTTGCCATTTCCTTCTCCAATGCATGAAAGTGAAAAGTGAAAGTGAAGTCGCTCAGTCGTGTCTGACCAGGCCTTAAACATTGAAATGTGTTCAACATCAATTCTCATCAGAGAAAGACCAGTCAGACCCTCAAAGAGGTACACCACACATCTATCAAAATTAGGTCTGAGGAAATATGAAGTCACGGTGCCAGTCAAGACAGAGTATAACTGGTACCACCACCTTGGAGTACTGTTCAGTAATATTTACCAAGGCTAAACACAGACTGATCCGGGAGGGGTTCTACTCCAAGACAGACACTCAACAGATCTGAGTTTTCACATCCACCAACGGACTCATGTTCATACAAATTCGTGTGCCCGACACGCAGTGAGGCCAAACAGATTGAGATGTCGGAATCCGGAGCAGAGTAAGGTGCCATGCAGGGCCGTGCGAGAAGTAGCTCACACCTAAAAAGCTTTGAGCTCCCTGAAGGGTTTTGGCAAAGCACCTTTAAAAGCCAAGTGAGACACTTAGAGAATGAACGTATAGTTGCCAGGGAGGAAGTATGGGGGAAAGAGATAGGGAGCTTGGAGTTGACATGTACACACCATTTTATTTAAAATGGATAACCAACAAGGGCCTACTGTCCAGCACAGGCAATGCTGCTTACTATATGTGGCAGCCTGGATGGGAGGAGAGTTTAGAGGAGAATGGATACATGTATATGTATGGCTCACTCCTTTTGATGTCCACCTGAAGCTATCACAACATTGTTGATTGGCTATACTCCAATACAAAATAAAAGGTTAAAAATAAAAGCCAGGTAAGGGAGGGGGAGGTCACAGGATCTGTAATCAGCTACTGCACAATTCTCTGATTGGTTGGTGGTAAGAGAGCAGGGTGGTGTCACAGGGGTGAAAACTATCAGTGCTTAGGCTCCAGGAGGCCTGGGGCTGTGGGCTCAGGGTCATCGAGTAGTTAACATCTTCCATTTGAGGAGGTGGGGTGGGCAGCAGAGATTACGTCTGCAAAACAACTCAGGAAGTGTGCATCAAGTACTATTATCTAGGTGCTTCAGAGATGAAATAAAGCAGAAGATACGGGAGAAGGTCTGTCCTGAGAAAGCCTCGTGGGGTCCTGCACAGTTAGAGTTTTAGTTTTTTCTCTCTTCCCAAGTCGTTTAGTNACGCCGTCCCCGCTTCGAATTCCCTGGACCTGCCGGGGCTGGACCCCGGCATTCCTTAAAACAGGGAAACATGCAGACACACATTCAATATTATTTCTGAAGTTTTTCTAACAAAATATTCTGACTTCTGAGTCCAGTGAGGTCCTGGACACTCTTGCAACTGGCATGGCAACCTCTCCTGTGTGGGAAACTTGTGTGTGGTTTACACAATGTCCCTCTTTGGACCCGGGAAGCTATTCATCTCCTGTTTCTTGTTTACTCACTTAAGAAACATTGAACAGTGTGCTTTGCTGTGGGAGGGTGTTGGGGACACGCTGGTCCCCACTCTCAGAGACTCAGACGAGTGGAGGAGGTCAAGCTATTAACAGGGTCTGATGATATAAGACAGTGGGTGGTTCAGAGCACACAGGCTAGACAGACCCTTGGGTGGATCCCAGCTTCAGGGCTCCTGTGACTTTGGGCACGATCTTTCCTGGGTTGAGTTCATTTTTTCTTTTACAGCAGTAAGTAACAATAAGGTCTGCCACACAGGTTCCTCGTGAGGATGAAACAAGCAAGTACCTGTAAAACGCTAGGCATCACCTAGCACGTGGTGGTGGTGGTTTTGTCACTAAGTCATGTCTGACTTTTGTGACCCCATGGACTACAGCCTGCCAGGCTCCTCTGTTCTTGGGATTCTCCAGGCAAGAATACTGGAGTGGGTTGCCATTTCCTTCTCCAAGGGATCTTCCTGACCCAAGAATTGAACCCGGGTCTCCTGCATTGCAGGCAGATTCTTTACTGATTTGAGCTACAAGCACATAGTAATATCTCAGTAAATATCAGCCTTGACTGAGGAGAATCAAGACAGGCTTCCCAGTTCCCTGATGGTGTAGTGGTTAGGATTCCAGACTTTCACTGTTGGGACCTAGGTTCAATCTCTGGTGGAGTTATCAAGGAATTAAGATCCTGCAAGGCACACAGCATAGCAAAAACAAAAAAAACCAAAGGAATGACTTCCCAGAAAGTGGAGCCCCACAGCAAGGAGCGGCAACATAATGAGCAGAGCTCCTTTACCAGGGTGACATTTAGCAATGCCTGGAGATGACTTTGGTTGTCACGGTGGCATGGGTGGGCAGCAGGGTGTGAATACTACTGGCCTCTAATGGGTAGAAGCCAGGGATGCTGCCAAAATCCTACAGTGCACAGGATGGCCCCCAGGAGAGGACAGTCTTCAGCAAAGAACCGTCACGTCCAAATGTCAGATGCACTGAGGTTGAGAAACCCTCGTTTAGAGCATGGATTCTGTAGCCCCAAATGCCTGGGTTTTGTAGCAAATGGAAATCTTGTTTCTCTTCTCTCTTAGGTTTCATAACAGGAGGCTGCCAATAAAGTGGCAAAAGAGATGGGCAGGAGAAAGGGGGAATTCATTTTGCACACAGGAGGCTAGAAAAGAAGTAGCTGGTGCGTTAAATGGTTACAATTCAAGGCTTTGTGTACCCCTAACTTAGCACAGGAAAGGGAAGGGGAGAGATGATTCTAGGGAAGAACACAACACATAGGCATCTTTCGGAAGACAAATGGAGTTTTAGAAAAACAGGAGACAAGTTTTACGATAACGTTTGTCTACACA
This sequence comes from Neotragus moschatus, assembly GCA_006410615.1. NCBI lineage: Eukaryota > Metazoa > Chordata > Mammalia > Artiodactyla > Bovidae > Neotragus > Neotragus moschatus. The sequence continues at coordinate 1,623,738 of SJYA01002873.1, forward strand.
GGTATGAGTAGTGCTTTCCGTCTTCTTCAGGATGACAAATCTCCCCCAAAGAGGGATCTGGTCTAAGTTTACTTCGGAGAGTAAAAATTACCTCTTAGGGAGGGTTTATGATCGTCTTCATTTCTCAGAAGTCTCTGCTCTGGGTCAGATAAGGGAATCTCCAAGAGGACTTCTTTCTGCATCTGTTGAATTTCAAATGTCTTCAGCTTAAACAAACCTTGGAATCAACTCTGAGGTTCCCAGGGGGACCCAGATGTGTGCATTCTGGTTCACTCACTTACTGGTTGTGTGACTCTGGGCAAGTTACTGAACCTTTCTGTACCTTACTCACCTCATTTGTAAACCGATAAATTGAGAAAACTTAACTGAGTTATTGATCGGTATCTGGAATGTACTAAGTAGTACATTTATACTTACATAAATTCCAGTGTCCAAATCCTAAGGGATATCTTCCCCCATATCAGGAGTAATGACCTCTTTCTGTGTCTTTCACAGCTTCTAGGAAGATCACCCTCAGTTTCATGGAGTTCTAATGATTCTTTCCTCACATCTCAGCCAGGTTTGAATTCCCAGGTGGCTCAGTGGTAAAGAATCTGCCTGCCAGTGCAGGAGACCCGGGTTCGATTCCTGGGTAGAGAAGATCCTCTGGAGGAGGAAATCACAACCTACTCCAGTATGCTTGCCTGGAGAATCCCATGGACTGAGGAGCCTGGAAGGCTACAGTTCATGGGGTTACAAAGAGTCAGACATGACTGATCATGCGTAGATGCAGCCTGGGTTACTTGGCTCCTTTAATCCAGCATGATTTAAAATTCATATATAAGATGCACAACGTAAAAAAACGTGATGCATTCTGGGATACAGCTGGAGAAAGGGCAGATGGGGCAAGCAAGAAGCAGAGCTAGGGAGGACCATTACTAGCATCTCTTCTGAAACTTCTGCTTTTATAATGCTTTTCCCCCCATTTTCCCTTCTGTTCAAGACTATCTCCCACATCCCACCCCCCATAACAATCCTCTGCTATTTTTCTTAAGAACTATCATGATAAAGCTTTCTTGATTCTTACCATTTTAAGGCATTTTAGAATAATAGTCTCTGCTTGGATACTTGAAGGATACATGAGCACTCAGATTCTTGGATTTTTTTTTTATGATTTCTCTCTTAACAGAGCAAGAGGCCAGGTGGACCCATGGTGTATTTACACAAACACCTGCATGTGAGCCACTCAGAAAAGGATTAGAATCACCAGTATCTATGACACGTGAGTCCAGGCTGGAGCACATCCAAAACAGGGTGTTGTTTTTTGTTTGTTTTTTTCCTCTGAATATTTCTCCTTCACTTTTTTCTCTCATGTTCCTTGTGATTATCAAAATCTGTTCTTTGGGCTGAATGCTTTCTGAAATTTCATCACCTGACTCCATTCAAAACTTTATGAGCTTAAGAAAGAATCCAGTAGAGTCTGTGAGACTTGAATCACTCAAGACCACTGTCACCTTCTTTCTCAACAACAATTTTCAGCCTCCTTTTGCATCATTTCACTGTATTGTTCCTTGTATCAGTCCTTGGACCAGAGAAACATTTTTCAAAGCAGCAGTGCTACCTCAAATGTCAACTGAGTCCAGAATTGTATTTAGGATATTCAAAATAAGATGAGAAGAAGATACCANTATTTCTCCTTCACTTTTTTCTCTCATGTTCCTTGTGATTATCAAAATCTGTTCTTTGGGCTGAATGCTTTCTGAAATTTCATCACCTGACTCCATTCAAAACTTTATGAGCTTAAGAAAGAATCCAGTAGAGTCTGTGAGACTTGAATTACTCAAGACCACCGTCACTTTCTTTCTCAACGACAATTTTCAGCCTCCTTTTGGATCATTTCACTGTATTGTTCCTTGTATCCGTCCTTGGACCAGAGAAACATTTTTCAAAGCAGCAGTGCTACCTCAAGTGTCAACTGAATCCAGAATTGTATTTAGGATATTCAAAATAAGATGAGAAGAAGATACCAGATGCACAATACATTTGAGACACAGCATATCACGATACTGGTTTGTTTTCCTTAAATAGCTAGTCCAAGAAGGGTCATTAAGGTCATTAGGAAAAATACTTCCTCTCTCGCTTATAGAATCTTCCAAAACATTGACATCAATGAACCCACTTCTTATAAAAAGGCTCTGACAAGGACTAGGCTGCTTGTTCCATCTACTATTCTTACAAAATAAGTTAGGGAGATGGAATTGGTTATTGGGGCAGATTTATAGACTTTTGTGATTCACCTTCCAACAGAGCTGATTTGACAAAATAGAGCTAAAAATACCTCATCATAAAACAGCTTCTTGTACAAATATGTTCCATGATTCTAAAAATGGGAGTGCACTGACAATGTCAGAAGAATAAGGATATATATATTTCCAGGTCAAAATGCACCCTGAGAGAATAATTCCTTGCTTTCTTTTGTAAATAAACAAGAATTCTTAATAAGTAGTCCTGGGTTCATTTGTTTTTGTTTCTGCTCTTGCTTTTTCTTTTTCTTTCCGTCTCTGTCTGCTTCTCCTTCTCCATAAAGACCTTAAAAAGACACATTTCTCTTGCTTCCTTGTTTCCTACTTGAGGTTCTATCCCTGAAGTTTTTAGGCCTTCATAAGGTTACTACTGTGGATTTCAGTAAAATGGTTACTATCAAAATTTGAATTTACTGTGACCCATTTTAAAACTGATAATTGTGTTTTTTAAAGGAATAATTTTATTAGTAGCTGAGAGGTTATGACCAAATCCAGCCTGTAGCCTGTTTTTAATACAGTCATTGAGCTAAGAATATTTTTACATTTTGAAATGATTGCAAAAAAAAAAACAAAACAAAATCCAAACAGAGAGCAAACGCAACAGACATTGTACATGGCTTGCAAACTTTACTATTTGCTCTTTGACTTTTTACAGAAAACACTTGCTAACTCCTTCCTATTTCTTTCTCTTCTAGCTTGATAGATCACTGATCTAGTTATCTTTACATCGCCCAACTGAACCGGTGTTTTCTACCTGGTCTATTTTTTTGGTCCCAAAACACTTAAAACATTATTCCTTGGATTTATTTTTTGTGGTGACTAATTTTTGGATGTTATTCATGCATTCACATCGACTGAGTTTCTTCAACATTCCAGGCACTGAGCTACTACTTGGGGTGAAATAAACTGTGATTACCAATAAAGCCTAAAGTCCAGTGATTTAAAGATATATTTCAAACAAATAATAGACTCAAGGCTTCCTTTAAAAACTTGCTTTTACTGTATATATGCATTCTTGTTATTTCATTACTTAAAAGTCTTCTATGGTTTCCCTTTGCCTACAGGTCGGAGTGCAAACTACTTAGCCTTGGCGGGCTACTTGGGATTTCCACAATTGTCATTTTATTTTATTTTTTTTAAGATTTTCTTTTTCTTTATAAGTTTTTTTTTTTTTTTTTTAATATGGGCCAGATTTTAAAGTCTTTACTGAATTTGTTCCAACACTGCTTTTGTTTTTTGACCATGAGACATGTAGAATCTTAGCTCCCTAACCAGGGGTCAAACCCGAACTCCTGGCATTGGAAGGCAAGTCTTACCACTGGACCACCAGGGAAGTCCCCACAATTGTCTTTCTAATCTCCCTTCTCATATGGTCCCTACACAGGATCAGCTGGGCTATTCATTATCACCCAAACATAAGCTGTTCTTTGCTCTACCCATTCTATTAAACATGCAAATCTCACATCTTAGAAAAATACTCTATTTCCACCAAAAATCAAATTAGCTGATAGAAAAATTGTTATGAAGGCACGGTGGTTTGAAGTGGTAAACCATTCTTATACAAGTCTTATTTAATCTGCTGAACAGCTTCATCCTCAAATATTAAAGGACAGTGAATTTAGAACATTGAACAAGACTAATGTGTTAGGCCTGGTACTGTACATGAAGCACAGTCCTTGTTCTCAAAAGGCATCAAAGTTTAGAACTCAAACTTGCCTCTGTGTCTCTTGGCCTCCTCCCCTCCTCATTCACTCATTCGCTCATCCATTCGTTCAGTAAACTTTTAAGGAGCAGTAACCAAGCACACGTGAGTCGTCAGGCCCGCTCTCGGCCACCTGGCACGGTGACCAACAATTACAGGTCCAGTGACTGAGGAATGCAGGACCCTCTGGAAGCCTGGAGGCGCGTCGTAACCAGGGAGGGCTGGGGAAGGGGGCGTGTCCTACCGGAAGGTACTCAGGAATTTGGTCTTTAAAAATTTGGAGGAAGTAGTTGGGCAAAGAGAGGAGCCTGGAAGGCTGCAGTCCATGGGGTCGCTAAGAGTCAGACACGACTGAGCAACTTCACTTTCACCTTTCACTTTCATGCATTGGAGAAGGAAATGGCAACCCACTCGAGTGTTCTTGCCTGGAGAATCCCAGGGATCGGGGGAGCCTGGTGGGCTGCCGTCTATGGGGTCGCACAGAGTCGGACACGACTGAAGCGATTTAGCAGCAGCAGCAGCAGTTGGGCAAAGAGTAGGCAGAGAAATGTTCCAATGAGATTTCTCACCTCAGCTATGTCATCTATAGCTGTGAATATTACTACTTTTTGGAAGCACCGTCCTTGCCCAAGAATGGGGGAAAATGTTATTGAAGGGCTTGGGGTTATTTTTCCCCTTGGTTTCCCTTTTACTAGATTGCATGACTTAACAACAGAAGATATTCTTTGATATAGTTAATCTTTTGCCATAAGTGATAAGTCTAAGTTAAATTTTTACCAGTGGGACGATAAGGTTTCTAAATGCATCACCCCACCCTTCTTATGTGTGAGCATCACTTACCTCCTGACCTCACCCCCATCTTCCTCCTGGGGCAGATTCCCTTCCCNGTTGGGGTTATTTTTCCCCTTGGTTTCCCTTTTACTAGATTGCATGGCTTAACAACAGAAAATGTTCTTTGGTATATTTAATCTTTTGCCATAAGTGATAAGTCTAAGTTAAATTTTTACCAGTGGGACGATGAGGTTTCTAAATGCATCACCCCCTCTTCTTATGTGTGAGCATCACTTACCTCCTGACCTCACCCCCATCTTCCTCCTGGGGCAGATTCCCTTCCCTTCCTAACTCTTGATGCTACTTACATCAGATCTTCAGTCTAACATAAACGGCCCCCTCAAATTCCTCAGCTAAATCATGAACAAATAAATAGAAGATGTGAAACTCCTGAGATAAAGTGGGTCCTGCCTATTTTTTTCTGCTCATTTTTATATCAAGGTCATTCATGATCAGAGCATAAACAGCTCTCCCAATATAGCCATGCAGCCATGATCTAGAAGGCCAGAGGCTTCACTGAACATCATTTATTTTAAAAATGAGAGTTTCTTTGGCCAGTTTTGGAAAGCAAAACGCATCAGTGGCTGTTCTACTCGATAATGCTGAGATCCCACAGAGGAAATTAAATGTCATGAGAAGCTCTTTTTTTCTTTTTTTTTTTAGCAGCTAGCCCAGTTATCATTCTAATCACCCAGGTAACTCCTATGTTTTACGTCCTCTTGTCAGAATGCCAGTTGTTCATGTTTTCAACCACTGAAATGTTTTTAGTGACTAGCCTTCTATCTTGTTTTTGATTATGCAGACCTCTTAGAGTGAAGTGTTCTAAAAATAATTCATCAGCTCTGCTCTTTACCCATGATACTGATCCTGTCTTCTCCCTCCTCTTGCTGGGTGTCTGTATAGCGACAGAGATGACTATTCTGAATCATGAGAGCTGGTAAAAGTGTTCTTCACAGAGTACCAGGCAGCATAAAGAGCCTCACAGGGGGAGTCACGTGAGAGAGAGAAGGGCACCCAAAAGGCATGGTCCTGTGGGGGAGGGGCGACCTCCCCTTCGATGCCTCTTGAGTTCTGCAGTTGGACTAATAATAAACTTTGTACACAAGACAAATTAGCAGGAGAAAAAGATAGCAATTTTAATTCATGCACACAAGGATGCCCAATCACCTTTCAAGAAAAATACCCATCCACCACTGACCCATTCCTCTAAGGGCCCTCCTCCCCAATAAACAGTACTACTCTGAGTGAATCAGATAGACTTAGTCACACATACACCTAAACCAATGGCTAACAGAGGTGGATCTAGCATCACTCCTGGGAGAAAAGTTTCAATGCAAAGAGATGAATTTCCAGTTACAAAATTGTAGCCATTGAGAAATGGGGCAGGGAGAACTCTCCCATGGTTCTTCCCATTTTTCCACATCAAGAAAACATAAAGCCATAAAAGTAGTTGCTACCTGCTTTGTCTATTCAAAAACTGTAATATTTACCAAAAAAAAAAACCCCAGTGTCCACTCAAACTATAATACATAATAGTGCAAAAGATGTTTGTAGTTCCGTTTAGTTGCTAAGTTGTGTCTGACTCTGCAGATCCCATGGACTATAGCCTGGCTGGCTCCTCTTTCCATAGCATTTCCCAGGCATGAATACTGGGATGAGTTGTCATTTTCCTCTTCAAGGGATCTTTCCAACCCAGGGATCAAACCCATGTTTCCTACTCAGCAGGTGGGTTCTTTACCAGTGAACTATGTGGAAAGCCCTAAAAGATGATAAAATGTACATTTTAAATATAAATACCTAGGATTTCCCTGATGGCCCAGTGGTTAAGAGTCGAGCTTCCAATGCAGGGGAGGTGGGTTCAACCCCTGGTCAGGAAATTAAGACCCCAAATGCTGTGCAGCGAGGCCAAAAACAGAAAATTAGACAAATTAATGTAAGTACCTAGAATAGATAATATGTCTTTTTGGTGTGAGAATAGGACAGTAGGTTTAGATCCTCCTAGACTTGGAATAAATTTGCAAAATTACAATACCCATGGTAAGTCAATACATTTCAAAATAAATAATGAACTTAAACTAAGTACTACTTAAAGGCTTCTAAATGATATATTCTCCATGAAGAACTGAGACTATGGTTTTGACTAAAGGTTTTCACCCCAAACACCACAAATATGGGTGCGATTTTCTATTTGACTTCTGAGAACTTCTTCTTTCGAAATAGACCTCAAACCAGATATCAAAAGACAACTCTCCCTCCTGTCTGCATTAGACACATTCTAAACTGATTTTATTATTCAACAAGTGACATTAAGTTCCACCCTAAAAGATAATAGTTTATGGTTAACTTTGCTGTATAGTTTCCAGACTTTGCTTCATCAGGTGAAAGAACATGAGAACCAGCAAAGCAGGGGGCCCCAAGGAGTCCCCAGGCTTGCAAGTTCAAGTTCTTAGATGCTGCACACTGAGCAGATGATTGACTCATGGCTACACACAGAAAGGTGACCACTAAAAGTCAGACTTCCTTAGGCCTAATTCATGAATGTTTGTGGGGAAAAGCACAACGCAGGGCTTATTTTTTATTGCCGTTGTTTTTGAAGGGTAATTTACATACGATAAAATTCAATGTGTGTTTTCAGGTGTATAGTTCTCTGGATTTTGACAAATTTGGTCAGGCAACCACCATCACAATCAGAAGTCCCTTACACCGGAAAGTTCCCCTGTGCATTTTTGTAGCCAACACCCCCAACCCCTTCACTCCTGGCCCCTGGAAGCTAGCAACCTGGTTTCTGTCCCTATCACTTTGCCTTTTCTAGAATGTCATACAAATGGAAACAGAATAAATAGGCATTTGTATCTGACTTCTTTCATTTAACAAAATGCTTTGGGGACTCCTCCAGGTTGTTGTATGTATCAATACTTCATTCCTTCTTATTGGTGAATAATCTTCCATTTATGGACATACCAGAATTTGCATACCTATGCGTTGTTGAGGGATATTTGGGTTGTTTCCAACTTTTATTTTTCCTTTTTCCCCCCACTTCAGTCAGTAAGTTCAGTCGCTCAGCCGTGTCCAACTCTTTGTGACCCCATGAATCGCAGCATGCCAGGCCTCCCTGTCCATCACCAACTCCTGAAGGTCACTCAAGACTCATGTCCATCGAGTCAGTGATGCCATCCAGCCATCTCATGCTCTGTCATCCCCTTCTCCTCCAGTCCCCAATCCCTCCCAGCATCAGAGTCTTTTCCAGTGAGTCAACTCTTCGCATGAGATGGCCAAAGTACTGGAGCTTCAGCATCACACTTATTTATTTATTTTTTTAGTTGAAGGATAATTGCTTTACATAATTTTGTGGTTTTCTGTCATACATCAACAAGAATCAACCACAGGTACACTCAAGATTTTTTAACAACTTTTTGACCTTGTCTTGCAGCATGTGGGATCTTAACGTCTGGATCAGGGATCAAACCCACATTTCCTGCATTGGAAGCACAGAGTCTTCACCGCAGGACAGGCAGGGAAGTCCCATGGTTCTAGTTTTTAATGCTGATTAAAGCTATTAAAACTTTACTTGTAAGTTTTGGAGTAGATATCTTCATTTATATTGGCTGAATACGTACGAGTGGGATTCCTGAGGTGTATAGTAAGTGTGCGTGTAATTTTATAGGAAACTTACAAACTGTTTTCCAAAGCGGCTGTACCCTTCACATCAGCAATGAATCACTGCAGTTGCTCTGCATTCTTGTCAGTAATAGATGTTGTCAGGACATTGGATGCAGGCTGAGCTATAAAATTAAACATTCTGCTAGCCACATGTACTGAGTTGAATAGTATTCTCTTCAAATTCACATTCACGTGGAACCTCAGAAGAGGACCTGCTTTGGAAAGCAACTGTAACTTTTGTTTGCAGCTGTAACTAGTTAATATTTTTAGTGTCTTATTTATTAAAAATTTTTTAAAAAAAAATTGTATTAGAGTATAGTTGATTTATGACCCAGATTTGATCCCTGGGTCAGGAAGATCCCCTGAAGGAAGGAATGGTTACCCACTCCAGTATTCTTGCCTGGAGAATTCCATGGACAGAGGAGCCTAGCAAGCTACAGTCCATGTGGTCACAGAGAGTTGGACATGACTGAGCACTAAGCAGCATAGTTGCTTTACAATGCGTTAGGTTCAGGTGTACAGCAAAAGAATAAGTTATACATATACATATAACCACTCTTAGATTCTTTTCCTATATAGGGCATTACAGTATTGGGTAGAGTTTGTGCTGTACAGTAGGTCCTTCTTAGTTACCTATTTTATATATAGTAATGTGTATATGTCAATCCCAATCTCCCAGTTTATCCCTCCCCACTTACCCCTGGTAACCATAGGTTTGTTTTCTACATCTGCAACTCTATTTCTGTTTGGTAAATAAGTTCATTTGTACCGTTTTTTTTCAGATTTCACATATAAGTGATATCATATGATACTTGTCTTTCTCAGTTAGACTAGTTAAATTTAGATAAGGTCTTATTGGATTAAAGGGGCCTTCATTCCAGTGACTGGTGCCCTCATAACAAGGCCACGTGAAGACATAAAGACTTACAGAGGAAAACAGCACATGACAATGGGGGCAGTGATTAGAGTTGAGTTGCATCAGGCCCAGGAATGCCAGAACCAGTGGAAGCTGGAAGAGACAAGGCAGTATTCTTCTTTGGAGCCTCTGGTGGCCCTGCCAACATCTGGACTTCAGACTTCAAGCTTCCAAAGCTGTGAGAGAATACATTTCTGTTGACCTAAGCCATCCAGGTGGTGGTGGTTTGTTCCAGTAACTCTAGAAAAAATAATATACTATGAATACAATTTGCAAAATCTGGTAATGTAAAGAAGTTTACAAGGTTATATTTGACTTCCATAAAGCTTTCTGAGGGTAAAGAATACTAAATGTGTGGAAATACAGTCCTATTAGGTACAAATATAGTATTAGGAGCCTAAATTACTAGTAAGCATAAAAATACTTGGACTAAATCTTTAAATAGTCTATAATTTAACTTTTCATTCATTGAGTTGTACTTCTGCTGAGTACAGTGAAGTACTACTATTTATCAAGTGAAAAGTCATCCCTAGAGACAGGGGATAATCAGAAATTAGGGCTAAGTCAGGAATGTGAGATTAACAGATCCACATTACTATACATATAATGGGCTTCCCTGGTAGCTCAGCTGGTAAAGAATCTGACTGCAATACAGGAGACCCCGGTTCAATTCCTGGGTTGGGAAGACCCCCTGGAGAAGGAATAGACTACCCACTCCAGTATTCTTGGGCTTCCCTGGTGGCTCAAATGGTAAACAATCAGCCTGCAATGTGGGAGACCTGTGTTTGATCCCTGGGTTGGGAAGATCCCCTGGAGAAGGGAAAGGCTACCCATCCCAGTATTCTGGCCTGGAGAATTCCATGGACTGTATAGTCCATGGGGTCACAAAGAGTCAGACAGGACTAAGCGACTCTCACTCACTTATATATAAAATAGATAATTATCTATTATAACAACAAGGACCTATTGTATATCACAGGGAACTATATTCAGTATCTTTTAATAACCTATAATGGAAGACAATCTGAAAAAGTGTATATATATATATATATATGTATATATATANCAAAGAGTCAGACAGGACTAAGCGACTCTCACTCACTTATATATAAAATAGATAATTATCTATTATAACAACAAGGACCTATTGTATATCACAGGGAACTATATTCAGTATCTTTTAATAACCTATAATGGAAGACAATCTGAAAAAGTGTATATATATATATATATATGTATATATATATAACTGAATCACTTTGCTGTACACCTGAAACATTGTAAATCAGCTATACCTAAATTAAAAAAATAATTAAGGTCAGTCCAGAACCAGAATCCTTGTTGTTGTTCAGTCACCAAGTCGTATCCTACTCTTTGTGACTCCATGGACTGCAGCATGCCAGGCTTCCCTGTCCTTCCCCATCTCCCAGAGTGTGCCCAAGAGAATCCTTGTAATTCTTAATCTATGGCTGTTCAGTATGTGAGACTCATATTTTGCAGAATGTCCTATAAAGGCTTAAGAGATAGACTTTGCTTTAATTTATTGTTGTGATGAAGTATATTACAACCCTACAGATTTTTTTAATTTTTGTAAAATAATTTGCTCATTCGCCCTACCATGGTGTACACTAGTTTTGAAAAGAAAACGACTATTGCAGAACCAGTCTTGGCTATTTCATTAAAAAAAAAAAATCCTATTTTAGTTTTAACTCAAACCTCTTCTAACTCCTCAGAAAGAAAATAATTCTGCTCTCAAACCCTATTAGACTTCTTTAGATAGGTAGAGGAATCCCCATCTGTACCCCAAAACCCATGAAAGAAGCTGATTCTTTTGTTATACGATTATGCAGAAAAATGTTACGAGCTCATTGATTATATTAGTCAATAATTATACTAATTCAATAATATAAAACAAAGGAATAGCAACAGTTAACCAGTTTGTGGTTTAGGCCAGGGGTCCCCAATCTCTGGGACCGAATGCCTGATGATCTGAGGTGGAGCTGATGTAATTGTAATAGAAATAAAGTGCTGCTGCTGCTGCTAAGTCGCTTCAGTCGTGTCCGACTCTGTGCGACCCCATAGATGGCAGCCCACGAGGCTCCCCTGTCCCTGGGATTCTCCAGGCAAGAACACTGGAGTGGGTTGCCATTTCCTTCTCCAGTGCATGAAAGTGAAAGGTGAAAGTGAAGTCTCTCAGTCGTGTCCAACTCTAGCGATCCCATGGACTTCAGCCTACCAGGCTCCTCCGTCCATGGGATTTTCCAGGCAAAAGTACTAGAGTGGGGTGCCACTGCCTTCTCCGGAAATAAAGTGCACAATAAATGTAATGCATTTGAATCATCCCTAAACCATCCTCACCCCACCCTGAGTCCGTGGAAAAATTGTCTTCCACGAAACCTGTCCCCAATGCCAAAAAAGTTGGGGATTGCTAGCATACGTAACGATAATTGGCTGAGTAGTGATGGCAATTGGACAAAACTCAAGGCAACAGACAGGGCAGAAGGGCTGGCACAGATGTGGAAGCGGGATTTCCATGTTTTTACAATCATTCCTCTATCTCTACTATGTAAGCCAGGTTTTTTTCCCTATTAGCAACATGAGTTATATCATGAGCCTGCCAGCTGACTCTAGATGTCATTACATGGAGATCTGGGCAGTGTCTCTGGCGCTCGCTGGGCCCCTCGTGAGTCATTTTCCAGGCTGTGCACTGTGGTTAACAGCTGCAGGATGCCTGTGTCACAGAGGTGACTTGTGAATACAATCTTGTCTTCGTAAAAAGTTTGCAGAGCCAAGCAGTGCCATCTGAACAGGGTCCAATAGTATTCAGCGATCCATGTAAAAGACAAGCCTGTTTTCACTACTCTGCTCTCTAATCAGCATATGCTGTTCTCTGAATGTTTTGGGAGAACATAGGGTTGGTCTATTCTGGGGGAACAAAAACTTATAATATTGGGCCACCCTGTTCCAAGTTGGGGCAATTTCAAAGGACAGGGCTTTGGGGACTTGGAACAACCTGTTCAGCTTCACTGCAACTGAATCTGGCCAAACACAGACATCAGTCTCCCTCTCAGTTCCCATCCCACATGTGGAAAACCATAAACTTTCAAGTCATTACAAATAAAAGGCGGTGGAAGAGTGCCCAGATCCCCCTGTGGGTGGTATGACGCTGTGGGAAGGGAGTCACTGGGGTAGGGACTGTCCCTCTATGAGAAGTTGAGAGAAGGAGAAAAAACAATGACCAAAATGTTTGCCTAGTTTAATTAACTCTCAGCAAGGCTGTCTATTAATTACAGTTCTGGTGTACCAGGGAAGTGAGCTTCAGGGGACCCAGAACTACTGGTTCTGCTCTCCATTTTAACCGCCAATTAGATGTTTACATTTAAGTTGCAACAACCAGCATATATTATTGCTCATTGCTGGGTGGTCAGAATTAGGTTTGGGAATTGTGTAGATGGACAAATTCTTTCAGGGGAACTGAAAGTCACTGCTATAATTTATGATAAATATAGCTGGGATCATATTGGCAAACTATGTACCTGTCTGCACTCCCTCCCGCCTAAAAATACCACCCATTACAAAACAAAACAAGACAAAAAACACTAAAAAATGAATTCATTTCAGAATGGGAATAGAAGACACAGGATCAGGAAAGAGGAGTCAGATCCGAAGTTCAGTCCTGCATATTTAAAAACAAAGCTAGGAGCAGAATCTGGTGCCTGGTATAGCTATTCAGCCTCGCAGCCTGTGCAAATTAACCCGATTCTGAACCTGGCTTGGTGTAATACGTGCATTCTCAGGCGTCACACTATTGCAGATCCCTCAGAGGCCTGACCTTGCAAAAACCGGGACAGTAAAATTAAATCCTTTTAAATTAGATTTTGCATAGTCCCATTGACCTCCTGGGGTGCTCTGGTGTTCCTCGGAGCAAAGTCCAGAGTATGGTGCTACCCATTTGTGATCAGAAAACAGAAGAAAACTGGAGATGAGAAATCGGGTAAGAGAATAGTAGCTTTTAACGAAAGCAGTGTTGAAACACATCAACAACTACTGGGGGAAGAGCGCTATGACCTCTCTGCATCACTGACCACAGCATAACTGCCCGTCTAGAAAAGGCACAATGCAGAATGGTTCTGTGATCCCGTAAAGGGGGCCTTAGCGAGCCCTGGGGCGCCTTCTCCTTCCAGCCCCTGGAGCCTCCAGGCTGGGCCCAAGTCGCCCCTCACTCCCCTGGCTCCCGCCGGATCCACCCTTCAAATCCCGCAGTGCCCGCCCCACTGATTGACAGGCGAGGCAGCCACTCCCAGGAGCCCGGCTTTCTCTCTGTCCCACAGCCAATAGGAGTCAAGAGGCGGGGCCTGCAGCCGGTAGGCGGTGCTGGTCAGGTGCAGGGCTGGTCAGGTGCTCTGCGTTGAGTTGGCGAGCAGGTGAGCGGCTGTGGGTTTGGGGGCCACCTCTTGCTCCCGCCGCCTTCTGACTGTTGCCCCGGGTGTGCGGGAGGGATCCCTTTCCAGGCCTTCCCTCCCATTGATGCGGACTGAGCGGATCGCCGCGAGGGTAAGAGTCGGGGGAAGTGGGAGGCTGGCCTCCCCGGGACCCACTTGCCTCTTTAGGGACCCTCAAACTATCCCTTCCTCCTGTATCCACTGCACACTTGTACAGAGCCCACGTTAGGGCATCTTCTGACCTCGGTGGGCGGGCTCGAGTTCTACAAATTGGGAACGTACCCTACGCTGAGATCCTTTCCGGAGCTAGGATGAAATCCTGGTGAAAACGATGGGGAGACGCATCACCCTCCTCTGTTCGCTCTACAAACACCTACTCATCCTTCACTTTCTCTCTTCTCCTTTCTTGGCGCCCCTTTCCTCTAGATTTCCAAGGCTGTCTGTAGGGGAAGGGCTGGAGGGGAGAGGAACTGGAAAGCAGCCCAGTGAAATCTGGACCCAGAACGAGGGATTCCACAGCGCCATGAAGCACTTTGTGTTGGAAAAGAAAGAAATCAGATTTCTTCCATCCCCATCCCCGCTTCCCTGATTGTTGCTTTATGTCATCGATGTGATAATGTTGGTTCCTCTTACCAAACATTCCTAAGCTTGAGGCAATGGTTAGCCTTTGTTTATTTGCGTTTGTCCCAGGAAAGCAGTTCGGTCCTGCTTATTACAGTTGCTGAATTAATTTACTACAATAGAGGAGAAGTCAGATGTTTCATGTTGTTGATTCATTTTTTAGCTTTAAATTATATTTGGTTCATAGTATCCTTTCTTGTGTTAAGTGAAGGAGAAGAGAGGGAGAGGAAGAACCACCATTCTTAGCCAGAAATGTTAGTAAATATTTTTGCAGTTCCTTACTGGAACTGATTATTCATGTTCCTTCCAGAACTGGGAAGTTTCTTGCCATTTGAGGAATAGCTTTTTAAATTTAATTTTTGAGCCATTGTCTAGAGATCCATACCTACAACAATTTCAGTTTAAGTAATGTTCTGGTATGCTGAAATCATGGTTAAAAAAAGAAAACAGAAGCAGAATGCTTGCCCCTGATAGCAAAGCAGGCTTGCCAAGCAGTTTTTATTTACCAGCACTTATAAAATAGGAGGGCAAGACAGGTTCTTTTTCTGAGGTTTAAAAATGTCTTCAGCATATTCAAATTAGGAAGATGTCAGAAACTGAATTCAAGAGATTTCTTGGCACAAAATATAGTTAGATCCAGGTTTGGTGGGCTTATAAATAACTTCATGCAAGAATGAAGAGCAGAGGGAAAGAACAAAAGATCCTTACTGGATTTGCAAACCCAATGAGAACTGACGAAATTTACATATGCATTGTTTTTCATATTATCTCTTGTTAGCTTTCTTGAATAGAATAAAAGCTTTTTAGAAATAGAAATAGAGGCAGGTGAACAACAACAATTAGAACCACTTTGATCCCAAGAGATTTATTTAATCCTGGGAAGTGCCTGTTCTACACACACCACTGATAAGATTAATTGTTGATGAATTTTAACATTAGGAAAAATGAAAGTGAAAGTCACTTAGTCTTGTCTGACTCTTTGTGACCCCAGGGACTGTAGCCCTCCAGGCTCCTCTGTCCATGGAATTCTCCAGGCAAGAATACTGGAGTGGGTTGCCATTTCCTTCAGGGGATTTTCCCAACCCAGGGATGGAACCCAAGTTTCCCGCATTGCAGGCAGACTCTTTACCAACTGAGCCACCAGGGAAGCCACTAACATTAGGAAGGTCAACATCNGCCCTCCAGGCTCCTCTGTCCATGGAATTCTCCAGGCAAGAATACTGGAGTGGGTTGCCATTTCCTTCAGGGGATTTTCCCAACCCAGGGATGGAACCCAAGTTTCCCGCATTGCAGGCAGACTCTTTACCAACTGAGCCACCAGGGAAGCCACTAACATTAGGAAGGTCAACATCAAATTACAGATTTAATCTTCTGTTATACTTAGTTCAGAACCTAATTGTTTTATTTAAAGAAGACTATGCTTTGATTGAGAGCAGAAGGAGAAGAGGGCGTCAGAGGATGAGATGGCTGGATGGCATCACTGATGCAATAGACATGAACTTGGGCAAACTTCAGGACATGGTGAGAGACAGAGAGGCCTGGTGTGCTGCAGTCCATGGGGTCTCAAAGAGTCAGACATGACTGGGTGACCAAACAACAACAACAACACGCTTTGATTATTTGGAGAAGGAAATGGCAACCCACTCCAGTATTCTTGCCTGGGAAGTCCCATGAACAGAGAGCAGGCTGCAGTTCATAGGGTTGCATAGAGTCAGACATGAAGCAATTTAGCACACATGCATACTTTGATTATTAATACATGAATGTCGGTTACATTTCACAAATATATTAGAATATCATAATTTTTATGTCATTTCAAGACACCAAGTTAATCTCTTATTATGATGGACCAAACATAAGGCCTTACCATTGAAACATGGAGGTTTACATACATATTTTTGAAAAATATTATTTTTGAATTTGCTAGTGCTAATTCCTGTTGCTAGGTTCCTACAGCCTGTCTAACACTAATGATGAATGTGTCCACAGGTATTTCAGTTCAGTTCAGTTCAGTTACTCAGTCGTGTCCGACTCTTTGCAACCCCACGGACTGCAGCACGCCAGGCCTCCCTGTCCATCACTAGTTCCCGGAATATTTGGACATATATAAATGTCCATGAGCAGGAGCCAGAATTCTGAGTCAACCTGAAAATGTTTCTGAAAAGTTGTATACAAATGATTTCATCTTTTAAAGTGATATTTGGGGAGATAATTTCCATAATTTCTTTGAGGAAATGTTTTGGTAAGTTCTTAGAAACAAACAATTTCTAAAGTGTGAATATATTTCTTAGCTTTGTTATAGAGAGCCCCATGTTTTTTGTTTAAGGTGAAATTCTGCAACATAAACCTTCCAGGCTGTGATGTATACTATAACTGGGGTTACTAAGCACCATCATTCTCTGTTTTGGGTAAAGTATGTAAAACAAAATTATTGCCATTAACTTCTATATTTTTCTTATACAGATTATCTTACACTGAAGCAATCAAGTAGTTTGAAAATGACTTCAAAACTTCTCCGGGTGTCCTTCATGCTTGCTGCATTAACATTTTCAGTTACATTTTCTCTCCAATCAGACCAGCCAAAGGTTCTGCTAGTTTCATTTGATGGATTCCGTTGGGATTATTTATATAGAGTTCCAACACCCCATTTTCATTATATTATGAAATACGGTGTCCAGGTGCAGCAAGTTACTAATATTTTTATTACAAAGACCTATCCTAACCATTATACTTTGGTCACTGGCCTCTTTGCCGAGAATCATGGTATTGTGGCAAATGACATGTATGACCCTATTCTGAACAAATCTTTCTCCTTGGATGACATGGATATTTATGATTCTGAGTTTTGGGAAGAAGCGACACCGATATGGATCACAAATCAGAGGGCAGGACACACGAGTGGTGCGGCCATGTGGCCTGGAACAGATGTCAAAATACATGGAAGCTTTCCCACTCACTACATGCCTTACAATGACTCCGTTTCATTTGAAGAGAGAGTTGCCAAAATTATTGAATGGTTTACATCAAAAGAGCCCATCAATCTTGGTCTTCTTTATTGGGAGGAACCTGATGATATGGGCCACCAGTTGGGACCAGACAGTCCGCTCATGGGGCCTGTCATTTCAGATATTGACCACAAGTTAGGATATCTCATAAAAATGCTGAAAAAGGCAAAATTGTGGAATGTTCTGAACCTGATCATCACAAGTGACCATGGAATGACGCAGTGTTCCCAGGAGAGGATCATAGAGCTTGACCAATATCTGGATAGAGAGCACTACACCCTGATTGACCAGTCACCAGTGGCCGCCATCTTGCCCAGGGAAGGTCAGCCTGAACTGAGTGGTGATCTGGGGCGGGATGTGGATGTGCCCAGTGTGACTGAGTGGGGGATTTTTGTTTCTGTCTTTCAAGTGTGCTTGTCTTTGTTCATGGTAATAGTCTTGGATTTAATCCTTAGTCTCTGAAAAGACAAAGTCTCTTCCCTCAGAGTCTGATTTTTGACTTTTTTCTATAGTATTGAAACTGATGCTCTCTCTGTATATTTATGGTAGTGGCATTTAACCATTTTGGAGTCACTGGATATGATGAAAAGCCACAGCCTTCACTCGCAGAGAAGTAGGGATGGGAAGGTACACACAAATGTGCATGGAGTTACAGTGATTTTTATGGAAGCCTTCAGAGGAGCCTTAGTTAGAATCTGCTTAATAGGGAAGCAGTGGGGTAGAGGAAAGAGAGAGTTTTGCTCCTGCTGAGACTTAGCTTTCTTACCTGTGAGCAAGGGAAGTAATAACAGTATCTCAAACTTAAAAAAAAAATTTAGTGTTTTTATTTTTGGATATTCTGGGTCTCCACTGCTGTGTGGGCTTTTCTCTAGTTGTGGTGGGAGGGCCTCTCATTGCAGTGCCTTCTCTTGTTGCAGAGCACAGGCTTTAGGGCCTGAAACTTTTTACAAACCTCATCTCAAAGCCTCATACCAACCTGTCTTTCATTTCTGTTTTAAAGGTAGATTCTGTTTGAGTTTTAAACAAACTCAAAATGTTTAACATTCCCCAAAAGAATTTGGAAGAGAATGGATACCTGTATGTGTATAGCTGAAATCACTTTGTTGTGCAGCTGAAAAGAATCCAACGTTGTCAATCAGCTACACTCCAATATAAAATAAAAAGGATTTTTTTTTCTTTTTTAAAGGTTTACATCCCCAGGGTTGCAAAGAGTTGAGCATGACTGAAGCAGCTTAGCACACTCATGCACGCATGGACATGTGTATTTAAGTCTGTAGAGATTTCTGGTTCAATAAAATGTCTTCTCTGAAGGTAAATTTATTTTAAGAGAAGATTATTTCTCAGTTTCCCCCACGGGGAGCAGGGGCGGGCAGGGGACTCTAAATTGTTTGGTAAGACTTGCTGACTGTCTACATCGGTAGGATATCTGCATTGACGGACCTCTGTTTCCATGGTTGCTTCTTGGCTGTAGCAGTGGGGGTCTTGTTCTGACTGCTTCTCCTCATCCTTCTGTTTTAGGCAAATTTGATGAAGTCTATGAAGCACTAGCTGACGCTCATCCTAACCTGACTGTTTACAGAAAGGAAGAGGTTCCGGAAAGATGGCATTACAAACATAACAGTCGAATTCAGCCCATTCTCGCAGTGGCTGACGACGGCTGGCATATTTTACGGAATAAGTCAGATGACTTTCTGTGTGAGTATGTTACAGTCTTTCTCCCCATTCTGCCTCGTCTGCTAAAGTGGAGGCCAACTGGGAGTTGTTTCTGCTGTATTCAACATTCTGTTTACCGATCTAATAGCTAGCTAGTGCCATACATTAATAGCTAAATAAAGATCCAATAAATATCCCAGTAAAGATTTACTGGGGCTTTAAAATGAGGTAACCTCCTAAAAGTGAAACATTTACTTCTCTTGAAGTCATTAGACCAAAGATAAGCACCCTGCCCTATACTGCTAATTGTAACCATTATGTTCCTGAGAAAAACCTGAGTTTTGTAAATTGAATCATTTTCTGCATCTGTTTCATACTCTGGTTTCATAAGTGTCATCTCTATTTTTCTCTGCAGTTGTCAGCTTTCTAGTTTCTTTTGCCCTCTGGCTCTGCAAAATATAGGCAAGCTTTGCTTTACACCTTGGGAACATTTCTAAAAAGAAGTGCATATTGGCATGGATAAGAGTATATCAAGATATATTTTCCTAATGAATGCCTACTGGTATAATTCTGGAGGTATTTCCATTATATAAATTTAGAAGATGATGGAAATCCTGTTTAAAATTCAAGCATACAAAATACAGAGCTTTCTGCCATCCGTAATAGAGGCTTCCCTGGTGGCTCAGATGGTAAAGAATTTGCACTGCAGCAGACGCAGGTTCGATCCCTGGGTTGGAAAGATCCCCTGGAGGAGGGCATGGCAGCCCACTCCAGTATTCTTGCCTGGAGAGTTCCATGGACAGAGGAGCCATCCATAATGTGTAGTTTTCCCTTTTCATACAGCTTTTAACAAGTTAGTCAAATGGAAGTCATCCACAGGAGGTAACTCATCTTTATTGTGCCTGCCATTTGCATATTTGCTCTCAAACTGCCCACCCTGATCTGCTCTGTATCAGTAGTGACAGATCCCTACAGACTAAATTTCCCAAGCTACTTTGTAAGCTGATTTCTGGTTCCATTTGGCCAATAGAGAACCTTGGCAGGAGTGTGGAAGGCAGGAGTTTGGCAGAAGCCAGGGTCTGTCCCCCATTCTGTCTGCCCCAGCCTATGACTTCATGTCCACTGTGATCCCAGCTCTGGACAACCTCCCTGTCTGTGGCCTCAGCTCCTATTGCATAGTCCTGCTTTTGGGGCTCTGGTGACCCCACCTCTTCCTTTTGTCTCTCCAGCTCTGGGAGCCATTGGGGTTCCCACTGGGGACTATTCCCACTGGGCTACTCACGGGGTAACCTTGCCATCTCATGTTTACTTCTGAGCTTCAACACTAGCCCTCATCTGCAATTCCCTCTCTTAAACTACCTAGCATGGGATCTGCTTCCCTGGCTGATAGAGACATGAACACGCACTACCAATCAGTTCACTGGGGGTTGTTTCCATTGTTACTGAATGCTGAAGGAAGCATATGGTGCCAACACTGACTAGAAATGCTCCTTGATACATTTGAGATATTAAAAAAATTTCCCTTTAGGTAGAATTGGGTTCGCATCATCTTTATTTATTTTTTTTTTAAATTTTTTTTGCATCATGTTTATTGATGAAGAGAAAACCAGTTACCTGGCAGTGGCATTTATAGAGTATAAATGAGTCATACTGACAGATGTATGTGTGATGGGTTCAGATCCTTAAAACAGATTTTACGTACGGATAATAATCTGTAAGGAGAAGGCAGTGGCACCCCACTCCAGTACTCTTGCCTGGGAAACCCCATGGACGGAGGAGCCTGGTGGGCTGCAGTCCATGGGGTCGCTAAGAGTCGGACACGACTGAGCAACTTAGGAAATGGCAACCCCCTCCAGTGTTCTTGCCTGGAGAATCCCAGGGACGGGGGAGCCTGGTGGGCTGCCGTCTATGGGGTCGCACAGGGTCGGACACGACTGAAGCGACTTAGCAGTAGCAGCAATAATCTATAAACCAATATTTAATCAGGCCAGGAGAGCTGTATTAAGAAAGTTTTAAAAAATAATTTCCTGGCCATGGGAATAGTCGCCAACTTTTTATGTTCAGGCTTTCATGTATTGTGCAGGTGACTCTTATGTGAAAGGAGTTGCTTAGAGAAGGACTGCTGTCTCTGAAGAGACAGAATTACAATTAACATAAATGTCAGTGGTGCTCTTGAAAATTTGGTTCAGTGAGCTACAATTATGTAATAGACAGTCACTCCTATTTTGAATCTAAAACCTTAATGGTGCTCCAGTGTATGTTACATTATGTTCAACATAATTATTTTTTCAACAAAATAATTAAGTACTGGCTACTACAGTCCTTCTCAGCCTGAGTTCCAGAAGAGAATTTAGCCCTAATGGCCAAAAGCAGCAGTTCTCAAAATGTGTTCCCTGGACCAGAACCATCCAAATCTCCTGGGAACTCATTAGAAATGCAGATTCTTGGGCCCAACCCAGATCTGCTAAACTGGGAACTGAGAGGGTGGAGCCCAGAGATCTGTGTTTTTACCTGCACCCACCCTCCCTACACCAGAGTCTCATACACGGTCAAGTTTGAGAACCACTGCCCTTAGGCATCCATTATTAAATACTGTCTGCTGGATCAAGCATTTATGGTAGGGGCTACCGCTAGGAAGGGCTTCCTGGGTGGCTCAGTGGTAAGGAATCTGCCTGCCTGCAGTGCTGGAGACCAGGTTCAATTCCTGGGTTGGGAGGATCCCCTGGAAAAGGAAATGACAACCCACTCCACTATTCCTGCCTGGAGAATTCCATGGACAGGGGAGCCTGGTGGGCTACGGTCCATGGAGTTGCAAATATCTGGACATGACTGAGTGACTGAGCATGCATTCACCCCTAGGAAAAAAAGTCCCTCTTCATGGGAAAGGTTTTCTAAGTCATAATGAGTTCACTTCAAGTGTGATTTTTCTAATAAGAAGTGTGATAGGATTTACTTTGCCTTCATGATTCGAGTCTAGATCCAGTTTTTCATAGACAGGAGCCCAACAATCATCCAACAACAGATTATATAATGGCACCTTTCCCAATGTTACTGTTGATTAATTAAGTCGAATAGCACAGCCCCAGTCGGATGATTCCTAGTGATTCATAAATCCAGCATTATTTCCACTTGAATAAGAAACCCAAAAGAATCATAGCACTAAAAATGACTCCTTTAGATGGATTTTGCCAGGCAGACTTGGAATTACTCTGAGAAGATGACTCTCAGAGGAATTGATTTAGGATTTTTTTGTTTTTTTCTCCAATTCTGTGTTCCCATTGCACATTTCCTAGTAGCAGTAGAGGCCGATTTGCCAGTCATTCTCACCACCTTTAAAATAAAGCCTTTCAGTTCTCTTTGGTTGCCGTTTTATTGGCAGTAGAACCCTGATATTATGCTAGAGCCACCTCCTTTAAAAGGCAGCTTTTATTATTATGCAGGGGTTTTCATCCTTCAATTTTGTATCTTCTTCTGACTTATCAAGACTCGGAAAGTTTTTAACTTCTTTTGTAGCTGTGCTAAAGCAGACAGTGCTAAGCTGGATCCTGATCTGAAACACCAAGACAAGATTTTACCCACAAGTCCTGATCTTTATTTTTTTTGATTGTTGTTCAGTCGCTATGTTGTGTTCAACTCTTTGTGACCCCACAGACTGCAGCACACAGGCTTCCCTGTTCTTCACTATCTCCCAGAATTTGCTCAAACTAATGCTCGTTGAGTCGGTGATGCCATCCAACCATCTGGTCCTCTGCCATCCCCCTCTCCCCCCGCCGTCAATCTTTCTCAGCATCAGGGGCTTTTCTAATGAGTCAACTGATAAATTATGAATTTATTGGCTTCATGACTAAGGGCACCTTTATCCCTTTATCTTTAGAACAATAACTGGAACATAGTAGGTACCTAACAAGTAATTTGGAGAAGGCAGTGGCACCCCACTCCAGTACCCTTGCCTGGAAAATCCCATGGATGGAGGAGCCTGGTGGGCTGCAGTCCATGGGGTCGCTAAGGGTCTGACAAGACTGAGCGACTTCACTTTCACTTTGCACTTTCCTGCATTGGAGAAGGAAGTGGCAACCCACTCCAGTGTTCTTACCTGGAGAACCCAGGGACTGGGGAGCCTGGTGGGCTGCCATCTCTGGGGTCGCACAGAGTCGGACATGACTGAAGTGACTTAGCGGCAGCAGCAACAAGTAATTGCTGAAAGTTAGTTTACCTGCCAACAAAAAAAAATCACTTTTGTGTTCCCCCGACTTGACTCAGGGAAGTTTACCCTTCTTCCTGTGGCCTGTGGGAAAGATCTGTGATCATTTGACTTTTCGTTTCCTGAAGTGAATCGTGATGTTGACCACAGCGGAGATGATGTGTAAAGGATTCTTTTATTTAAAAGTCAAATTAGATAAAATTTACATGTAAGCCCAGCATTCGATGATACAGTTATTTCCATTTTAATACTATCTGGTTGGCTAACTTGTTCATGCATTTTATCTTCACAGTAGGCAACCACGGGTACGACAATGCATTAGCAGAAATGCATCCCATTTTCTTAGCCCACGGTCCGGCCTTCCGAAAGAATTTCACAAAAGCAGCCATGAACTCTACAGATCTGTATCCCCTGCTCTGCCACCTGCTCAGCATCACTGCCCAGCCTCACAACGGATCACTCAGCAATGTTCAGGATCTGCTCAGTTCACCGACTCCAAGAGCAAGTCCTAGTACCCAGACCCCTCCTCACCTCCATGGTAGTGTGAAACCAAGAGAAAATGAACAAGACGAGTCATATGCTTATTTCATAGGGGTCTCTCTCGGTAGCGTTATAGTTATTGTGTTTTTAATAGTTCTCATTAAACATTTAATTCGAAGTCAAATACCTGCCTTACCAGATTTTCAGGCTGAAATATCTCAACCATTATTACAAGCCTAATGCTTCTGTGATATGAAGATGGCATAGTTATGTCAGTGTTTAAAGATTTCAAATTCTAGGGAACTAGCTTCAGACATTTGCGCAGACCATTAAGCAGTTATATATATATACAGGGGCAGTCACACACACACACGCACGTGCACACACACACGGACCAAGATACACTGACGCACACACACGCACACACGGACCAAGATACACTGACCTGCAAAGGATGAAAGATGGGCAAGTATATTTCCATTGTTCTCTCTGGCTTCTGGTAGATAAGATCCTGCTTTATTTGGACTTGGCACATACAATGTATATATTTAGCAACTTTGCACTATTTGAAGTACCTTACATATTGCACTTTACTCTCCTAATGGTACTTTTATGTGAAATGCACTTTATTGACAATGATGTCTTATAATTCAGTAGAAAAAGACAAATTTTACACCTATGTCCCAGAATACTTGTTATTCCTTGTTATGGAATGAAATTTCTAATAATTCCTGAATAATGTAGAAATAGATCTCCTTACATTGGGAGAACAGGAAGAAAGTGAAAACTGTTGAAAATGAAATGTGATGACCTTTGAATGTTGGATTTCAGAGAGATGGGATCCCAAAGCAGGGTGCATCTGTGAGTACTCCTTGCATATTTCTTTCCATACGACATAGGTTTTCATCTTATTTGTGCCCCAAAACAGAGATCCAGATGCTGCTGGATTCATTCTAGGCATATCACTTCCATCGTGACATTCATTATTGCTATGTCCTGATGTAGTCATTTCACTCTGATTTTGATAATAAAGACACCATGAATATACATTTGCTTCAAGTCTAGCACTGCCCTAGAAGGGTAGAAGGGATCAGGCATCATCTCAGCAGTGTTTTCTCTTGCTCTGTAATTATTTGCTTCCTAGAAAAATAAATCACTATTAATTGTGTTAAAAATCAGATTAGATCAAAGAGTGTTTTGTTTCTGGTAACCTGTAGTGACAGGGCCTTTAGATTTGAGCATTTGAAGGTCCAGGATTGCAAGAGAGCACAAACTATATTGGGGAAAATGTCAGCCACACAATCCTTGAAAAGAACTGTATGGAGTTTGGGGGAAATAATTAGGAGTTTGGGGGAAAAAAAATTAGGTAGGACCAGTGTTTGCAATGTACCCAGGACAACGCTAAAGGGTGCCTGGTGGCAAAATTTAGTGAGACAATACCTGGAGGTTACAGGTATTGAAATAAGAGAAGTTGAGATTATAGCCTTGTTTCCTTGAAATATTTGAATATCTACTCACAGATGCTTAGTGGAATCAAAGATGAATCCAGGTTCACAAATAGACATTACTCCTCAGTAGGACTTTTCATTCACAAAAGACTTTATTTCTTCAGTAGGGTTTTTCACCTGCCTGGTCATCTCAGCTCATTCTCACCATGGAAAGCTGTGCGGTTGGTCTCTTAAGTAGTCTGGTTGGAGAGAGGGTAGTATTGCCGGTGGTTTCTTAGAGGAAAGAGGAAGCCCCAGAAGAATAGCTTTCCTTGAAAAAAACAGAAACCAGCTTACAAACATGTGACCCATAAATAATACTATGATTTTGTGTATATTTATGTACCCACTGGCAAAGAAGTAGGTAAAATGGCAAAAGCATTCAAGAAAGAAACTATAAATTTGAGGCAAAGAACAAAAGTGGCAGAGTGAAAAGTGTAATTAAAGTGCTTCCTAAAATCAGGTGAATGCTTTTTAAATGATGCCAATAAAGAGTGTTAGCACCTAATTTTTAATGCAGCCTCTTAATGGGATAGAATGAAATCACTGGAAATGTATCAGTAGTATAGATTAAGAAGCTGAGACATGTGATGGTAGATAGCGAACTCCTCAGGAGGTCTGAACTCTGGATTAGACATTTTAGAATATGCGACTTACTCATATTGGCTTGCTTTGTAGCAGTGAATGTATCTGTGTGATTGAGATGCCAAATCTAATGACCTGAAGATGAAATTGGTCTATGTAAAAGCAGTTACTATTCAACTGCAATCTGTGTATGTAAATTAATTGTTGTGTTAAATTCATTTTAGAGGGTGCTATGATGACCTTAGTGGTAAGAAGAGAGTAAATTCTGTAACACTGATGAAATCATTAAAACTCTGATCTGAAGATTTGATTATTGAATGGTTCTTTTATTGACAGATACTTATCTTCCTGTAAAATAGCAGCTGGAGAATTTACCTGAAAGATAATAAAATTTTACACTTTGCTGGGAAAACCTTGTCTGTTATCATGTTTTGACAGTTTTGTTGTTGTTCTGGTTTTACCTGCATGTCTCTCTGGCCAAACTTTTGTGTACAGGCAACACAAATTAGGACACAGAAATAAGATGGAGACTGGCTAATCTTCCTGCTGCTACTGCTGCTGCTGCTAAGTCCCTTCAGTCATGTCTGACTATGTGTGACCCCATAGACGGCAGCCCACCAGGCTCCCCCATCCCTGGGATTCTCCAGGCAGGAACACTGGAGTGGGTTGCCATTTCCTTCTCCAATGCATGAAAGTGAAAAGTCAAAAGGGAAGTCACTCAGTCGTGTCTGACTCTTCGTGACCCCGTAGACTGCAGCCCAGCAGGCTCCTCCGTCCATGGGAATTTCCAGGCAAGACTGTAAGTAAAAACTTTTAAACGGTCAGAAGAATGGAATCCCCCCATCACAACACTGACATATTTTCTCTCCATCTTGTATCAACTGTTTTGAAGTTGATTAACTGATACCATTTTTCCTGTTCTGGGTATGTTTTGTAATTTCTTCGGCCTTTGCCATCTGCCATTTAAATTGAAAAGTGCTTCGCAAAATGCTTTCTGACTTCTTAGTTAGAACTGATCCTGTTATTAGTTTCAGATTCTTACAAGGAGCTAGTTACAGAAAATCTATTGTTGTTCAGTTGCTAAGTCGCATCTGACTCTTTGTGACCCCATGGACTTGCAGCACACCTGTCCTCTGTGTCCTTCACTATCTCCTGGAGTTTGCTCCGACTCATGTCCATTGAGCCAGTGATGCTATCCAGCCATCTCATCCCCCCTCTCCTCTTGCCCTCATTCTTTCCCAGCATCAGGGTCTTTTCCAGTGAGCTGGCTCTTTGCATTAAGTGACCAAAGTATTGCAGCTTCAGTTTCAGCATTAGTCCTTCCAATGAATATTCAGGGTTGATTTCCTTTAGGATTGACTAGTTTGATTTCTGTGCTATCCAAAGGACTCTCAAGAATCTTCTCCAGCACCACAATTTGAAAACATAAATTCTCTAGAAACATAAATTCTCATCCTTCTTTATGGTCCAACTCTCACATCTGTACATGACTACTGGAAAAAAACATAGCTTTGAAAGTCTATATAGTTTTCTCTTTTTATGCTTTTTTATCACATTTGATATCAATGTTATATTCACCTCAAAAACTCATGCAGGTTTTTTCTAAAACACTAGTTTTATGAAGCTAATATAACACTGATAATCAAATGCAATGAAGAGGCAACAAGAAAGATGACTGGATTTGGGGCCTATTTTTTGTAGAATAGTTCATAACTTTCCCAATCTTTAACAAAGAAATTGGTCTTAGTTTGCATTCTCTATTGGAATCACTTTTATTCAATAAATATGGAATTCAAACTTCAGGAAGCACAGAGAGTGGGAACTGGTTCTAGATTCAAGGATCTCAGCCCAAGAGGTAAACCATGAGTAGACAAAAATGTTTTGTTGGTATAAAGTGTTACCACTTTTGAAATGCCACAGAACTCTTCAAAGTAAAGAAAGTGCTTTTTTGTTTTTCCCACAGTCCCTAGCTAGCTTCCCTGGTGGCTCAGATGGTAAAGCATCTGCCTGCAATGCGGGAGACCCGGGTTCAATTCCTGGGTCGGGAAGATCCCCTAGAGAAGGAAATGGCAATCCACTCCAGCATTCTTGCCTGGAAAATCCCATGGATGGAGGAGCCTGATAGGCTACAGTCCATGGGGTCGCAAAGAGTCAGACATGACTGAGCGACTTCACTTTCACTTTCCCTAGCTAGCAGTATTCAATGAATGTAAAAATTGAAAGAAAAAATAAAATAAAACACTGCTCTATTAGAGGAAGCTTTGTTGAATATATATTAGAAAAGACAAATATTTTGTTAGTCATTTAGTCATTAAGGCATGTCTGACTCTTTGGTGATCTCCTGGACTTTAGCCCACCAGGTTTCTCTGCCTGTGGGCTTCTCCAGGCAAGAAATACTGGAGTGGGTTGCCATTTCCTTCTCCAGGGGATCTTTCTGACCCAGGGATCAAACCCTGGTCTCCTGCATTGGCAGGCAGCTTCTTTACCACTGAGCCACCTGGGAAGCCTTAAATACTCTAGCTATGTACAAAACAAAGTTTAAATACTGTACTCACCCTCACCCCTAGTGTTTTGTAACCAGCTTTTGAAACTTTTTCCTTTCTACTGTAAGTCAGTGAATTATAGTTCTAGAAACTGCAAAATTTATCTTGGCTATCTTTCCAGTGATGTCCTTATGTAGGATTGCATATTTATACTATATTTATACAGTGTATATTTATACACTGCTTTAAAAATATGGTTAAATGTTACACACTTAATCCTGGTTTTAAAAAGACTGTAATGAATGCCTAGGTGGATTTTGTAGTATCACTAAGTCATGTTAACATCTATCATAGTATGCATATTTTGAAAGAAGGTGACAAAAAATCATCAAGGACATCAGATATTTAATAATTACAATTAAAATGTTTTGGTAACATTTTATTTTATTCACATAAAAATTTTAAAATAATAAGCAAAGTCATAGCTTTGAATTCAAACAATATAGTCAAAATATATTTTAACTTAAGGCACTACACATAAACGTCTTTAAAACACACTCATGTCATTTTATTTACACAGTATTTTAAGAATTTACAATAAATTACAGACCTCTCATGTCATCTTTATCCTTCATTTGTTAGCTTTATATATTCACAATGAAGTAAAATCCTTCAAATAAAAGAAATTAAATACAACCATCCTTAAAGTTTACCAGACATCGGCAAGAGAAGGAAAAACACCCAAGAACAAGGCAAAGGCCTTTTTAATCATTTCATGTTCCAAGAATTTTATCTTCAAATCCTTACACCAAGCTTAATGGAACAGTAACACAAAACCAGTGGTACAGAGCACTGAAATAATTTTTATGCTATTGCTGTTTACCAGAAGTACTTGCCCATTAATGAGAGCAGCAGAACCGTCCCTATATTATAAGTAGACGTACTTCTTCTCAATACATTCACGGAAAAACTTTTATTAAAAAGTTTTCCTATTACCTTTGAGTATGGTTGTCATAAACAGTTAAATCTTTCCTGGAGCCACATACTTCCTACAACTCAGAAAACAGAGAAGCGTGTTATCAATTATTTAACAAAATGCACAAGTGAAGGAGGCTGGCTTTACCAAAATATTTCTCAGTGTACCAGAGGAATCACTGGCTTTAAGTGATCATATTTTAAAGATACCAATGAATTAATATAAAGTTCAATACAATAATATATAAACATCTCTTTGATTATTAAATAAATACTTTTTGTCCCATCAACATATACATATAACTTCTACAATTTTAATTCTAGTTCATATCTTCAGAATGGAATGAAGAACAAGACAAATCGGTCTTTTGTTCAAAGGGTTGAGACCCTGAAGGGCACCCCTTCCTATTCCATCCTCTATAAAGTCTCCTCACATGTTGGCTGCGATGGATCGATTTCCACCAATCACACCAATACAGCCAATACAGCTCACACCACTGCAAGGACCAAGCTCAACTCATTTAGCACTTCAGACATTTCAAAAAATGCTCACTGCTTTAAATGTGACAGTTCTTCTGTGCCTTTTTTTTTTTTTTAATGGGAATTGAAGTAGAAAGAAATTTTTCTATTATTTGTCCAGATCAACTATTAACCTTTAGGATAGCTTTTATGAGGAAAAAAATATCAGAAATAAAAATCTGTCAAAAAGCAAAATAAGTCCTGGTGGTTTGGTTTATTTACTACGCTGTTTTTACCACAGTCACTTTATGACTGCACGCCTGGACTATTCATGCACGGTGTGGAAATGATCCTCAAGAACCCCTAGAACAATAGGCACCAAATACCAGGATCAGGAGATTAGCAAGCAGTGACCAAAGGATGAATTCTGGGTTTGACGACTGGCATCATTGTTCCTGACCACTGCAGATAATCAACATTTCACTGGGCTGCATATTTACTCTCCATTATTTTTGTATCTGTAAAACTGTTATCCAGCTTATTTTCTGTCGTCAAAATTTTAAAGATCACACTAGTAATAAAACTTTAAAGATCACACTAGTAATATTAATTGCTTGCCTCAGCTCCTGATGAAAATGGTTCTTGAACCCAATTTTTCCTCTAATGTATAAAATCCCATCTGCTACAATTCAGTTTCTTCCTATTGATTTTGATTCTTAGAAGGTACACTTTGCAAAGCTAGGATGACAGTTATAACAACGTATCACTGGCTCTGAATAAGTATGCTAAAAAAAATTATGAGCAGAGTGGTTACTTTTCTGAATCAGATATGGGAGAAAAAAAGCAACGGCAGAATTCAGGCTACTAAAGGTTAACAGAGTTCTGAGACTTTATTCAGTTACTTAACATATGATTAATATAAAAGATCAAAAGATATTAAATTTCATTTTAAATTTAGCTACTCTTCAGCAGCAGCAGCAGCAGCAGCATTGCCTAAAAAGTAAGGCATAAAATTCCCAAAAGCAAATAGAAAAATCTCTCATTCTGACCCATCAGAACCAGATTTGTAGTCAGGTCATAAATTTCTCTGCAATACTTGGAGACCTCTGGTTTTAACAGCATAAGAATGTTAAAAATGGTAACAAAAATTCACAAGGTTTTAAAAATTATCAATTTAACTTGTGAGTTAGAAGTAACTACATGAATGTGAAATGCAATTTATAATCTTTCCTGAGAGCTGTGTTTTATGGGTGAGAGTCTGCCTCCAGGTCCCTCACATCTCACCACCTCCTGTAAGTTACATGAAGTCTGTACACCCAAGCATGCAACATCCTGGCACACATGTGTATGCGTGCGCACACACACACACACACACACACACACACACACACAACTAAATAACTTACACAAAGGCATTAAGCATAAAGTGAGAAAAGCACTTTCCTCTATTTTCTTAATTTCCTCTTAGTAATACTCTTCAAAAGATAAACCTTTTGAGGTTTTAATAGCTTAAGGGTCTTAACAGAGACACAGACAAAGACTCAATCTTGTTATCATGGGGCTTTCGCTTGTTTTTTACAGTAGCTTTTCTTGAAATAGTTTCTTCATATGCTAGATCTTTTCTGCCTCATAATCCATTTTATTAACCATCACAGAGAATTTTCCTACCTCAAGGGTTTACTTGGAATACAAACTATATTAAAGGTACATATAAAAATATAGGAAACTTTTCTTCCCTTATACACAAAATCCACACACTTTACAAAGATTTCTGTTGTATAATTTACAAATATAAAAATTTATTTGAAATGCACACGCACTAAATTTTAATATATTTTCATCTCAAGATGTGGCTAATCTTCATTGCCAAAAAAAAGGGGGGGGAGCAAAGGCAGTATTATTCTCAAAAAAGAGTTTCTTGTCAGAGAAACAGTTGGTGCTAATGATTTACTAGCAATTTTCCCTATGTTCAGAACTTTTTTGTATTAGCTAATGCAGCAAAACACAAGAAAAGACAAAAATAACTGTAGCATGCTTGGTCCAAGTTCTTTCGAAGTCTATGTTTTCATAGTTGTAACACCATTCCTTGGGCGTGCCCCCACTTAAAGCCACCTTGTTTAAACCCCGGCGTGTGTTACCCAATCAACGGATCATCATCATCCTCTTGGAGCTGAAGTCGGGAGAATGGCCGGGGCCCGGAGACTCTGTTCTGCGTGATAATGATGAGGCAGGTCAGGGTGGTCAGGACCAGGAGCGCCGCGATAACAATTCCAATGGCTTCTGGGAGGTTAATGCACCACTGGTCCACTAACAGACACTTGGTGTGACCCAAGGTTCCATTGTTGGGATGTGGCTTCAATCCCAGGATGTGGCACATCATTGGATAAATATCCACCGTATTAATGGTGCTGTGCTTGTAGCCTTTGTGAAATGCAGGACCATGGGCAGCTAGAAACGGATTCATACTAGGCAGAGAATTATCGTAACCGTGGTCACCTACTGGAAAAGAAGATGATGATGTTAGTAAACAAGATCAGCCTTGCTATTATGAAATAACCTGTTTCTAGTGTAAATACACTGGATTCTTATCTGTTTAATTCCCATCCATTGAAATTCTGATCAGTTGGGCCAAACAGGGACTAGGAAAAAAATTATCTATTTTCTTCAATTCAGCCACCTCCTGTAATTTGCACATACACCCCTCCTTTTTTCCAATTGGTCATGACCTCATGTTTTACACCCTTCTCTCAGACTGATGGGTTTTTCAGTCCTAGCCCCAAGCATTTCACCTGTCAGCATACAACACTGTTTGCAAAAAGCCCCTGCAAAGAGCACCAGTGATTAAGAGAGTGGTTGGGTTGAAGGTTCTGAGTAACTGGGTGGAGCAGAAGTGAGTACACCAGTGAGTGGGGAGGAAGTGAGCCAGCGGCCTGTCAGCTGCCCCTGGACAAGACGCAGAATGTAGAACACACCACGGGTACATGCGTGCTAAGTCACTTCAGCTGTGACCGACTCTTTGCAACCCTACGGAATGCTGCCCACCAGGCTCCTCTGCCCATGGGATTCTTCAGGCAGGAATACTGAAGTGGGTTGCCATGCCCTCCTCCAGGGGATCTTCCCCATCCAGGGATTGAACTTGCGTCTCTTACGTCTCCTGCATTGACAGGTGGGTTCTTTACCACTAGTGCCACCTGGGAAGCCCAAACCATTGGTTTACCAACAGCTAAAGGACACCTCAATGTCCAGAGGGTCAGGGGACTGGAAACATTACAGGGGGGATTCTTGCCTTGAATGTGACATCTAACCAGATGACTCCAATGTGTAATTTCAGTAAAAGTCAAAGAAAAACCTGAAGGTCCTGGATATCACTCCAAAACGATACTCTCAACTATCAGCTTTATTTTTAAAAATACTGCCTTTTAATACGCCTCAGTTATTTTTAACAAGGAGAAAGGAATGGCAACCCACTCCAGTATTCTTGCCTGGAGAATCCCATGGACAGAGGAGCGTGGCAGGCATAGTCCATGGGGTCACAAGAGTGGGACATGACTTAGCAGTGGTAAGGAATCCGTCTACAATGCGGGAGACCTGGGTTTGATCCCTGGGTTGGGACGATTCCCTGGAGAAGTGCATGGCAGCCCACTCCAGCACCCTTGCCTTGAGAATCCCCATGGACAGTGGTGCCTGGTGGGCTACATTCCACGGGGTCACAGAGAGTTGGACCCGACTGAACAACAAAGCACACGTTTAACAAGCTCCCGCTTCCACGTGAAGTTCAGGTGACTGAAAGATGAGTCTATCGGTGCTTGCTATATCATTCTTTACTTCTTTATTTAATATAGCATTCTTTAATTCTATGTTTGAAATATTTCATAACAAAAATAATGCTATGACCAGTACAATAAACAGCAGAATATAATGATATATATAGATATTACGATTTCAATAATATAAATGAGTATAATTGTAAATGAATACCATAAACCATATGATTTAATAATAAAAATATGCATGTGTACATAACAGAAAAAGATTAGAGGGGGGAAAACTCCCACAATTAACATCTGCCTATGCTTCTGTATTGAAGAATTATGAAGTTTTTATTTCCTTTTCTGAACTTTTCTGTATTTTACAAGTTTTCAGTAATGAGTATATAAGGTAAATATTCTGGGCTTCCCTGGTAGCTCAGCTGGTAAAGAATCTGCCTGCAATGCAGGAGAGCCGGGTTCAATTCCTGGGTTGGGAAGATCCCCTGGAGAAGGGATAGGCTACCCACTCCAGTATTTGTGAGCTTCCCTGGTGACTCAGCTGGAAAAGAATCTGCCTCCAATGCGGGAGACCTGGGTTCCATCCCTGGGTGAGGAAGATCCCCTGGAGAAGGTAATGGCTACTCACTTCAGTCTTCTTGCCTGGAGAATTCCATGTACAGAGTAATCTGGCGTGCCACAGTCCATGGGTCACAAAAAGTCAGAGAGGACTGAGTGACTTTCACTTTCAAGGTAACCATTGATAATACATAAATTCTAATGGCCACTAGCTTTATCCTTGCCTGACGCATCTGAACTGCTATAGATCAGACTGGCAGATGACAGCGGCCGGGAAAAGGCAGCCCTCTGCTGGTTTCTGTAAAGGGAGTTTCGCTGGGACATCCCACATCAGTTTGTTTAGGTATTGGCTGCGGCTGCTTTCCCACGGTAAGGCAGGACTGAGTAGCTGACACAGAGACCAGCTGGCCCACAAAGACTAAAATATTTACTATCTAGCCCTTTACAGAAGAATTTTCTGACCCCTGCTATGGTCTATAAAATCAGATTTTAAAAACATGTATTCAAATTGAATTTAACAAACAGGTAAATAAGCTTCAGTTCAGGGGAGACCTCTTAATTCTCCCTTATACATTTCCTCAGTTTGAGGCAAGATTCTGCTTTGTTTACTTGGTAGATTTTTGTTTGCATACTTTCTGGTTCTTGCTCAGTGTTCTAAATAGCAATAGCACTCAGGTATATTATTTCACCATGGGGTAATACTTGGACACATTTTTTTTAACACTAAAAAAGAAAAAGGAATTTGAACTAGCTAATCTCTCTCCCTTTATTTTGTTTCTTGACTTCTCTTTTATTTTCTTTGCTTCTTCCTACTCTCTTATTTTTACAAATCAAGAGAACAATTCCTGAAAGTTACTGACAGTCACTGAAATTTTGGTAACAAAAAAGTAAAACTACTCCTTCACCCTTATGATCACCCAATAAGGATCAAACTGTGGTTTCTAAAAATTGCTCTCAAATGGAAACCTGAGAATCATCCAGTTGAAAATCAAACTAATTATACTGTGTCAACATCTCTAAATCAAAGTACCTTGTTAATGTAAGAATGTCACAACATGTGATTTATCCCAGGGACAGAGAAGAAAAATCCTAAATAAATACTTACATTTTAGTGATGATTTATTTAGCACAATTGTCCAGCCTTCATCGGCAACCAAAATAATAGGCTGAATTCGATCACTATGTTGATAGTGAAACCTGGCAGGAATGTCTTCTTTGAGATAAACATTCAAGTGAGAGTTACAGACTTTCAGTTTGCTATAAACCTTTGTTTTATCTGGAAGAAAAGGAAACAGCAAAGGAAACAGGTCATGTTGACTGATCAGGAAAAAATATTTCTAACTAGAATAACTGGAAATAAGCCCTGAACAATGTTATCTATTAAATCCTATTAATCATTAAAAAAAAAAACAGGGCAATAATACTAATGTAACAGGGTTGAGTGTGCACAAGTACACACACACACACACACACACACCCCTTTCACACATTCACATATCTCTCTTTTCATTTTGTGATTATCCCCGGTGGACTTTTATACAAAGGGGGCAAATTTCACATCTAGCTTCCTAAGTAAATATAAACTAATTACATATTACTACTAACTATTAATTCTAAGATCAGTAGATGAAAATTATTAGGTATATCTCATACAAAACTATATATATATATAGATATATATGAGTCACTTTGATGTACACTTACAGTTCAATAAAAAGATAAACATAAAAGAAATATATCAAAAAGCAAAGAAATTATCCTTTTGAACCTAAACGGCCTAAGAAAAATATCACAGGAAAAACACAGTCCTAACTCTGAGTGAGTGTAAGAGTGTATGGTGGTGAACCACCTGATGTCCAAGCTTCATTCTTTTTACAAAACCCTCCCTCCTCAACCAACTGACCCACTGAAATATTCCTTGGTTAAAAGTTTACTTACTTATTTTGGGAAGTATCGCAGCAACTGGGGTCAAGTCTATAAGCGTGTAGTACGAGGGGTCGAGGCAGACATCCAAGTTTATCACTCTGTCCTTAGAACACTGGGTCATCCCGTGATCACTTGTAATGATCACATTAAGACTCTCCCACAGTCCTAACACCTTGAGTCTGTGAACCAGCTCACCAATGTGTTCATCTATTTCTTCCAGCACTCGGCGCATGTTTTCTTTATCTTCCGGGCCGTATTTGTGGCCGCTAGCGTCTGGTTCCTCCCAGTAGAGTGTCGCGAAGGTCACCGGTGGGTTCGAACTGCTCAGCCATGTGGTGACATTACTGAGCCTTTCCCTAAATGATACCGAGGGGCTGTAGTTCATGAAATAGGAAGGCGTGGTATTGTGAATGGGCACGTCGGTACCGGGCCACATTGCAGCAGCACTCGATCTGTTGTCCTGAAGCTGATTGGTCACCCAGATGGGGACTGCCTCATTCCACCAAAACGGGTCCTTGTCATTGTGGTCAGAAAAATGTTTCTTTGTGTTGACATCATACATGGAATTAGCCACGATGCCATGGCTTTCTTCATACAGGCCCGTCACGATGCTGTAGTGGTTTGGAAACGTTTTTGTGATAAAGACATTTTTAACCTGCTCTACCAAGACACCTTCTTTGATAAAATTCTGGAGATGAGGAAATTCATAGTTCTGCAGATAGTCAGCTCTGAAGCCATCAAAGGACACCAGCAGTAACTTAGGTGGTGAAGCGGAGGAAGAGTTCCCTCTACAACCAGTCATAAGTCCCGAAAACAAAAGCATCAACAGTAACTTCATACTGAATGTGCTGAAGGGGGTAGTCGGGGTTCCTAAGATAAAAAGCAAACAATTCCTAAGTAGTCATGCTGCTTGATTTGGATTCGATCTCCAAGGCTGAGCCATCAGGAAACGAAAATCAACATTTAAAAACTGTTTATATGCCAGCTTTACCTACATCAATTTAAAAATCAATGCTGTCACTTGCTGAAGGGTAACTGAATAAAGCTAAAGTGGGAGAAAAAATTGCCTTTACTTGTTGAATTATACGTCCTGCCTCATTTTCATGCTCCGAAGGGGGTATGGGCCATTCTTATACTCCACACAAATTGAACTGCCTTGCTCGGCTGCAAGAGCAGAAGTTATTCTAAAGGCCTAGTAAGAACAAATGAAGAAATAAAAACAATCCTTTTACACAAAACAGAAATAATGCCAAGCATTCAGAAGCTCCAGAGAGGAAGATTATTTTTCTAGTTTAATAGCTGGTACCCTATCATTCCTTTTAATTCTCAGAAATTAGGGTATGAAAATTCTACCATACTGGCTCAATATCAGTTCCTACTGAAAATTATTGGCGTGCAAAAGGGGAGTGGGGGTTTCCGTGGTANCAAAACAGAAATAATGCCAAGCATTCAGAAGCTCCAGAGAGGAAGATTATTTTTCTAGTTTAATAGCTGGTACCCTATCATTCCTTTTAATTCTCAGAAATTAGGGTATGAAAATTCTACCATACTGGCTCAATATCAGTTCCTACTGAAAATTATTGGGGTGCAAAAGGGGAGTAGGGGGTTTCCGTGGTAGCTCAGATGGTAAAGAATCTGCCTGCAAGGCAGGAGACCCAGGTTTGACCCCTGAGTTGGAAGATCCCCTGGAGAAGGAAATGGCAACCCACTCCAGTATTCTTGCCTGGAGAATTTGATGGACAAAACAGCCTGGCAGGTTGCAGTCCATGAGGTCACAAGGAGTTGGACACGACTGAGCAACTAACACTTTCGAAAGGGGAGTAAGAAATAAATATTATTTGAGAAAAAAAGGCCCCACCTCATTCTGAACCTGCTAAGTATTCACAGGAGGCGAAGAGACAAAAGTCTACAGGCCCTTGGATGCCATAGTAACTTGGGAAGAAAAGCAACAGCTGTTGAAATGCATTTCATCACCACATCCTTTGCAGACTTCCTTTCTACTGTCAAAGACTTAACAGCTGGCCCTCCGTATTCACAGGTTTTTACATCCATGGATTCAACTAGTCGTGGATGGAAAACCCAGAGGGCCAACTGTATTCACTGCACCAAGC
The DNA here is from genome assembly GCA_006410615.1 of Neotragus moschatus. Lineage (NCBI taxonomy): Eukaryota > Metazoa > Chordata > Mammalia > Artiodactyla > Bovidae > Neotragus > Neotragus moschatus. The sequence continues at coordinate 1,661,882 of SJYA01002873.1, forward strand.
CCTTTTATATAAGAGATTTGAGCATCTGTGGATTCTGGTACCCACTGGGGCTCCTAGAACCAATCCCCTGCAGACACCTAGAGGCCACTTAACTGCCTTACCTCATTCCCCAGGCTCAGAGAACTCTCTGACTTTTTATTCTTTTTTAATAATCTACTAATTACAAAAATAGCTCTCCCCAAACAAATCTCCCTGCCTTCAGTCTTTATTTTCTTTGGTCCTAAGAAAATAGGGCACGTGACCTAGAGTGACTCTCCACAGCTGCTATACTTCTTCAAGTCAGCGTCTCTTGTCTGGAGACCTTCTGCCTCTTAACTGATCTTCCTACCTCAATCATCTTCCTCTTACTCATGCAACATCTGCTCCCAATGTAATCTTCCCTGTAGCTCTGTTCCTGACATTTCCCTAATAAAATCAGTATTCAAAGGCCCCTGCCTATACAGAATGTCCCAACACTCCCTTCTGCCTGGCATTCAAGTCCTTCCATTATCCAGGCCCAACCCACATGCAAATTACTCTGAAAGAGTTACAGAAATCATTGTTGCTGTTGGTTAGTCATTAACTCGTGTTTGACTCTTTTGCAATCCCATGGGCTGTAGCCTGCCAGACTCCTCTGTCCATGGAATTTCTCAGGCAGCAACACTGGAGTGGGTTGCCAACCTTCACTCCCTTTCACTCCACAATGCTGTCACAATCTGTCTGAGATGTAATATAGAGACAATAATCATTTATGTAGGTGACTTTTAACAGTTCTTCAGTAATAACCTGTGTTCCCAAACCTCTTAAAGCTACTTTCTGCACATTAAGTCTTTGCCCAAACACTCTTTCAGGTAATGTAAAAAAACATTCAATAAATATCTAATATAACTAAAGTCAACACCACTAAAATGTATGGATGTGCCACATATAAGAGGACAAGAGCTTCTCCATGTGGCTCAGGGTAAAGAATCTGCCTGTTAACGTAGGAGACGTGAGTTCCATTCCTGGCTGGGGAAGATCCCCTGCAGGAGGAAATGGCAACCCACTCCAATATTCTCGCCTGAGAAACCCCATGGCCAGAAGGAGCCTGGTGGGCTACAACCACAGGTTGCAAAAAGCGTTGGATATGACTTTGCAACTAAACACCAACAGCACAAGAGCTTTATACTTCTCACATACAAAATACTCAAAATAGGGACAAAATAACAAAACAATGAACTTGGCTGTCATCTTGGAAGACCGACGAGGAGCTTGAGTGACTTCTGTTCTGTAACACCACAGCTTCCTGTAATGGTGTGCTTGAGACTCACACATCATCAAGTATTGTTTTGAAGCTAGGCCCTTCGAAGAATCACTTCAAATGGAATATCAGAGGATGTCTAAAACTTTTCCAGTAGGGTTGCTTCTAAGAGTAGAGGGATGCTAAAACAATTCAACAAATGGTGCTGAGACAACTGGATACCCACATGCAAGAGAGTAACTTTGTATCCCTCAATTCATACCCTGCACAAAGCTGACTCAACATGGATCACAGACCACAGTTAAGAGCTAAAACTATAAAACTCTTAGAAGAAAATACAGGGATAAATCTTCATGACCTTGCGTTAGGCAAAGCCATTTTAGATACAGCAGCAAAAGTACAAGTGACAATAAAAAAATAAATAAACTGAACTTCACCAAAATTAAAACCTTTTACATCTGGAAGGACACCATGAAGAAACGACAACCTAAAGGATAAGAGGAAATATCTGCAAACCATATGTCTGATAAATAATGTGCATCTAGAATATATAAAGAACTGTAACAACTCAACAAGAAAAGTTAAATAATTTTTTAAACGAGCAAAGGAGCTGAAAAGAAAATGACAAATAAGCGCATGAGTATGTTCAGCATCAACAGTAACCAGGGAAATACAAAGCAGAACACCACGAGATACCCCTTCATACCCACTAGGATAGATATAAAAAACAGACAGACGGATAATAACAAGTAATGGTGAGGAAATGCAGAAACTAGAATTTTATACACTGCTGGTGAGAATGGAAATGGTCCAGGCACTTACAAAACATTCTGGTAGTTCCTCAAAAGTNACAGTAACCAGGGAAATACAAAGCAGAACACCACGAGATACCCCTTCATACCCACTAGGATAGATATAAAAAACAGACAGACAGATAATAACAAGTAATGGTGAGGAAATGCAGAAACTAGAATTTTATACACTGCTGGTGAGAATGGAAATGGTCCAGGCACTTACAAAACATTCTGGTAGTTCCTCAAAAGTTTAAACAGTTAACCATATGACCCGGAAAATCTACTACTAGGCATATGCCTATGAGAAATGAAAATATATGTCCACAATAAAACTTGTACACAAAACGGTCCCAGCAGCATTATTTGTAAGAACCATAAAGTGGAAACATCTCAAGTGTCCGTAAGTGATAAACAGATAAGAAGTGGTATATCCACAGGATGGAATGCTATTTGGCAATAAAAAGGAATGGAGTGATAATACATGCTACAATTCGGATAAACCTTTGAAACTCTGTGCTGAAAGACGCAGTCACAGAAGATCATTTATTGTATGATTCTATTTAGATGAAAAGCCTAGATGTGCAAATTTATACAGATATAAAGTAGATCTGCCTGGAGCAAGCGGGTAAGGAAAAATGAAGAGTAAATGCTAACGAGTATGGTGTTATTTTGGGCTTCCCTGGTGACTCAGACAGTAAAGAATCAGCTTGCAATGTGAGAGACCTGGGTTCAGTCCCTGGGTTGGGAAGATCTCCTGGAGTAGGAAATGGCAACCCACTCCAGTACTCTTGCCTGGAGAATCCCATGGACAAAAGAGCCTGGTAGGCTCCAGTCCACTCCAGTACTCTTGCTTGGAAAATACCATGGACCGGGGAGCCTGGTAGGCTGCAGTCCATGGGGTCGCTAAGAGTCGGAGCGACTTTACTTTCCCTTTTCACGCATTGGAGAAGGAAATGCAACCCACTCCAGTGTTCTTGCCTGGAGAATCCCAGGGACTGGGGAGCCTGGTGGGCTGCCGTCTCTGGGGTCACACAGTGTCGGACACGACTGAAGCGACTTAACAACCAGTCCATGGGGCTGCAAAGAGTCGGACAAAACTGAGTGAATAAGCACAGCATACAGGGTGTTAAATATGTGAAACGTGTACTCGATAATACAGACCTGGGTGTTTTAACACAAAATGTTTCACTGCATTTCCCACACGCAAAACAACAAAAACCTGTGTCTGCCCCTTTCTCACAAAATACATACAAATCAAAAGCTTTCTTCTCCAAATCTTGAATGAATAGGCTGGTCACGGCACATGTGCTGTTTATCCTAAGGTTCATTAACCCCTTCTGCTGGACCCCTGTCTCAGACTTAGAAGTAGGCTCTGAAATCAAAAGGATCCCGGAACCTGAACCCTCAATTAGCAGGCAGGCAACTATAGGCAGATCTAACATCTCCCAGCTTCCCTTCTCCAGGGGAACTCCCCAACCTAGGAATCGAACCCAGGTCTTCTGCATTGCAGGCAGATTCTTTACTGTCTGAACCACCAGGGAAGCCCTTCCCAGCTTCAGTTTCCATGTTTGTAAAATGGAGATGCATGAAGTTTTAAACAATAGGTCCTCAAATTTAGTTTCTTTTTATCCATCCTAGTTGCAAAGCTGTTATGTTAGGGAAAACGTCTGGACAATGACAGGCAGGCTATTATTGTAAAACTATAAAGTAATTTGAAATAATTTAGCCTAACCACTTCTTTTTACACAAGATAAAGCTGAAGTTCTGTGACTGGTCACACTCAGGAAGCAATGAGTAGCTTTACCGTCTCTGCACTCACTAATTTCAGGTTCTTAACAAGTTTACAAGTCTGGTAGCAGCAAGTTTACAAGTCTAGGATTAATCTCCAAACTAATGTCTACTGCGCTCTGTTTCATTACAATGGGGAAGGGGGGTAGGGGTATTAAACTGTAAACAAAACACCAGTGTGAACTTCTCAAGTATTTTCAAGGAATTTTAAAAAATCACTAATTGCTGTATTTTAAAGCATGTAATAAAGTCTGTCATTTTTCAAACCAAAAAAATATCAAAGGGAAGGAAAAAAGCAGAATCACTGAACTACATCCAGATATCCCAATAGCAATGCAAGTTGTATGTAGTTTTATGCAATTCAGGGCCCAAAACACATTTTACTTCATCTGGGATGACCTTATTACTTGGATAGAATGCATCTCAGGCCATTCTCACTGGCATTCTTAGCTGCTTGAAACTGGGGGAGTGTGACAGTTAAAGGATATGATGAAACCCACTATTAGCCTGCCATCTGCTTCCTAATACAAAAGCCTTATTCTAAACACTTAACAAATACTATTTATAATCAGTTTTTAAATACAATGAAAATAGTATTATCTATGCACACAGATAGCTTTTCCCTATTATTAGTTATTTTCTTGATACTCTAAAGAAAAACTAAAGCTACTCACTAAAAGACTTTCTTAGAAACTCTAGGCTTCTAAAGTATTCAATTTTCCAGCACACAACACNGTTTTTAAATACAATGAAAATAGTATTATCTATGCACACAGATAGCTTTTCCCTATTATTAGTTATTTTATTGATACTCTAAAGAAAAACTAAAGCTACTCACTAAAAGACTTTCTTAGAAACTCTAGGTTTCTAAAGTATTCAATTTTCCAGCACACAACACACACACACACACACACACACACACACACACACACACTCATTTCTGGCATCTTCAAAACAGCTCCACTTAATTTTACTTTCTACATAATAACTCCCCCTGTGTACTCATCAAAATTTCTTCCAAATTGTATTTTGTAGCTAATTTAAAAGCGAGGAGGATATATTTATTGTTATGAGCTCCTTGTGGACCCTAAGGGGCTCATAACATTTACATTTTATATATTTTAGCTATAAAATATCTTCTCCCTGCTTTTAAATTCATTTAATTTCCTTAAAAGGGCTCAGAACAACCTCTAGGGGAAAGGAAGAAAGAAAAGAAAACCGGATATTAAAAGGAGCAGTTGACAGTACTGGCAAGGTTTCCGGCTTGGGTCCACCAGAGGGTCGGGTGGTTAAACAAAAATCCCTAGTAGGGTCAGAGCTGGTATAAACCTGAATCTGCTCGTGGTCACTAGCTGCGCTTCAAGTCTCAGGGCAGACTGTCTCCATCTGTACACTGGAGTGCTGTGCCCGGAAAAGGAAGCTTAATTGTAAAATGCTTAACAAGGTGCCCGGCCGAGAAAAAGCATTTCGATGTGATCTTTCTTGTTACGTTTTCTAGGAAATTCGTTTTTTCAATTTGGCTGTGTCACGACCATTGACTCTCAACGNAGGGTCAGAGCTGGTATAAACCTGAATCTGCTCGTGGTCACTAGCTGCGCTTCAAGTCTCAGGGCAGGACTGTCTCCATCTGTACATTGGAGTGCTGTGCCCAGAAAAGGAAGCTTAACTGTAAAATGCTTAACAAGGTGCCCGGCAGAGAAAAAGCATTTCGATGTGATCTTTCTTGTTACGTTTTCTAGGAAATTCGTTTTTTCAATTTGGCTGTGTCACGACCATTGACTCTCAACGAATACTCAGGCCAATGCAGGTTGATCTGTGCCTTGGACTGCGTTCGGGATCAATGAAACGCCCGCCCCACCCGCCCCCTCGGCCTCCACGGCTGTCAGGCCGACCCCCTCTGCCTCTCTTCCCACGGACCCCGCTTCACCCCTCTCCCCACTGCCCGCCCGCCCAGGCCGCGCCCACTCGCTCAATTTCCTTTCCGCTTTCCACCCCGCCCTCCGCCGCCCCCAGCCAGCCAGGCACCTCCCGGCCGCTCCGGGGTCCCTCGCGGCTGTCCCCGCGGGGCAGGTGTGTGGCTATCAGGGATAGGGGATCTCACGACCACTATTTTCAAAGCGCCCCCGGCGGGCGGGGGAGGGTGCGGCATTTGCGTCCGGAACGCCGGGTGCGCGAGGCTCACACTCACCCGCTGCCGCCGCTTCTCTGCAGCGCGCGGAACTGGGCGCGCGCGGAACCGACGCTCGTGGGTCTAGGGAGCGACGGAGACCTGAAGGCGCAGGAGCCCGACCGAGTTCTTCCTGAAGAGCCTGCGCAATAGAGGGGCGTCCTCCNTGCGTCCGGAACGCCGGGTGCGCGAGGCTCACACTCACCCGCTGCCGCCGCTTCTCTGCAGCGCGCGGAACTGGGCGCGCGCGGAACCCGACGCTCGTGGGTCTGGGGAGCGACGGAGACCTGAAGGCGCAGGAGCCCGACCGAGTTCTTCCTGAAGCGCCTGCGCAATAGAGGGGCGCCCGCCCCCCACCACAATTAACAGCCCCTTCCTCCCCGACACCCGCGCTGCCAGGGGCGCTCCTAGGGTTCGCGGCCGTCCCGCGCGCGACTGCGGAACAAGTTTCCAGCCTGCGGGAACCCAGCGGACGACGGAGCGTGAGACAGGTCCTCGGATTGGATGCCGCAGCCGCGGTCGATGTAACTCCCTTTCCGATTGGTTGGATTCAGGTACCACCTGGGGACAGAGGCTTTGGTGGGGCCGAATTGGGTCCGGAAGGAGTGTTTCGTTCTTCTCTTTTCCCAAGCCATTTCCCTAAGCGTCCCAGGGCTGGGTGCCCTTCAGGGGACCTGAAACGCAGCGAGTCCCGGAAAGGGCCTCTGGCTATTGTCTGCGTCAGGCTTACAGCCCTTGAAGTTCACTCCCAGTTAACTCCAGGCTCCTCCAGGCTTAGGTGTCTACTGGAAAAACGACTTTGGCGGCCTCAGGGCCCAGCACNGTGCCCTTCAGGGGACCTGAAACGCAGCGAGTCCCGGAAAGGGCCTCTGGCTATTGTCTGCGTCAGGCTTACAGCCCTTGAAGTTCACTCCCAGTTAACTCCAGGCTCCTCCAGGCTTAGGTGTCTACTGGAAAAACGACTTTGGCGGCCTCAGGGCCCAGCACAAGTCTAGAGCAGCTTTAGCCAGTTCCTGTGAGTCGGGGTAAATACAATGTGATACAAAACAGTGTAATTCTGTGTTACTGGGGAAGTAAGCACCTTAACAGGTGAATTGAGTACTAGGCAGTTTATGAGTAAGGTTGCAAGAAACACAGAAAGACAGTCCATGCGGTAGGGACCTAGGAATGGCTACCAACTGAGGAATGGGCATTTGTTTTTGACAGATACATGTGGGTCTGAGCTTTAGTGTACAACCATTACCCAGACTCGAGACAGCTGCAGAGACAGTTTGGGGCGAGATATATTCTGTTGATTATTAGTTTGTACTTTCAGAAGTTAATTCCAGTTTCAAACCTCAAGGCTGGCCTGTGCACCTCTGAATGGAAGCATCTCAGATCCCTGAGCTGTCAGAGCTGGAAGGAATGGCAGAGGCCTTGTTGACCAGTCCCTAAAATCTGCCAGACCAGAGTTTGAATCCTCACTCAGTAGCTGAGCAATCTTGGGCCAGTGTCTCAACCTGTTTGAGCTTCTATGTCCTCATCTCCGAAATGGGCCCTTCTACAGTACCAGCCTCTTTGGGTCATTGTCAGATAACTGAGATAAAGCAAGTAAAGTACTCAACACACATGGTATCAATGATTGTTATTACTGTGACCAGAACAATATTCAGGGAAGCCTGGGCTCTGGAGGAAATGACATGATGCCCAACTGAGCTGAATTCAATGCTCTGTCATTTGGGGTGTATGATCCTGCTTGTTCATTCACTGGGTGCTTGACTGCTGAAGGAGTAAATCAAACTGCCTGCCTTAAAGATCAGATGGTTATGGAGACAGCAGCTGGAAGAGCATCAGGAGAGAAGGACTCCCTTCATCCACTGCCCCTACCACCACCCCTGCCCTTGTGACTGGGTCAGATCAGGGAGCCCTGTGCAGTCTGGTCTCCTCTGTAAGCTAATGTGGTCAAGAACAGAGGGACAAAATGATTCATAATGGCGTTTTGGTACCAAGCATCTGTTATCCTACAAATATTTACTGTTTCAACTGCAAATGAAAGCCTGTTTCAGTTGGGCTTAAATAAGAAGGATATTCCTGATCTCACAAAACAGGAAGTTCAGAGGGAGGACAGGCTTCAGAACCAGTTGAATTAGCAGCTCAACAACGTCACCATATCTTGAGTTCCTTCCTCACGTGCCTATTAACAGACTTGGCTTCTGGTTCCTCTAGTGGTAAAGATAACAGTGGCAGCAGGGATCATATGGTTCATTTTTCACTTCTGCCAAGCAACAGGAGTGACTTCTAGGGGTTTTCTTGGCTAGCCCAGATAATTTGTTCAGCTAAAGTTTCCAAATTAGGGGAAGAGGGCAGATTTTTAGAAAAAGTTTTAAAGATTTTTCCTTTGCAGTAATTGTACATTCAGAGAGGCGTTATCATGTATATTTTGTAAATGAAATTTGATTTGTTCCCAGTTGTAGGCACTATGATTGAATTGAACAGGAATAACACAAAATTGAGTAGCTTAAAGAAATAGAGGAGTTAATACAAATATATAGTTTGCAATTAATACAAGCTATAGAACATAAAAGTCTTATTAAATTGTAAATTTTCTATGGCTATAACAAAAGGAAGTGGGACACAGGCCTGTATAAAATGTGACTGATAATAGCGGAAGAGATCATTTAACAGGAACTCCACACCCACTCCGTCTTCAGCAGGATTGCGTTTGAATAATCTCAATCAAGTAAGATTGTAAACTATTTTGAATGCACCTGTTAAAAGTGATTCTGTCTTATCCATCATGAACTACTTAGTATTAGGCATTCTTCATGCTTCAGGAATTTTTAAAAGTATTGAATAAAGTTATGCAAGAAATAATATAAATTCTTTTGAGGCCTTCCTATGTGGAAGTTCAGTTCAGTTCAGTTGCTCAGTCGTGTCTGACTCTTTGTGACCTCATGAACCACCACATACCAGGCCTTCTTGTCCATCACCAGCTGCTGGAGTTTACCCAAACCCATGTCTATTGAATGGAAGGCAATGTGCTAAATTTTAGAAAAGATGCAAAAATAAGTTAGATTTGGTCCCTGTTGTCAAGGTGACTGTAATCCAGAAAGGCACGTGGAGAGGATGTGACTTTTTGGCTGTCCACAATCCATTTCCCCTTCTGGTCGTTCCTCTGGGAAACCATACCATCTTCACTCGTAGTCTTACTGGGGCTGATGACACTCCCTTCTTCTCCAGCATGGACTTCTAGGATGACCAGCTGTCCCAGTGTGCCCTAAATCCAGGGGTTTCCTGGAGCACGCGCCTTCTAGCCCTGAAACCAGAAATTCCCAGGCAAATTTGGATGAGCGGCCACACCTACTCTGACCCAAGCCTGGCCTATTAGAGCCACTTCTGGTCCCTTGACCACAGGACTTCATTCTGTAATGGGGACCGAATGGGGACATGCCTTGGGGCAGACTAAAAGGATTCAGTCCTGACACATTTGTTGAAGCAATTGAGAAAGAGTCAGTCTTTCAGCAGGAGCAGCTAAATAAGTAGAATACAAGCATCTCTTGTTTTATTGCCCATCACAGGTATTACTTTTTTTAAAGCAAATTGAAGGTTTGTGGCAGCCCTGTGTTGAGCAAGTCTATGGGCACCATTTTTCCAACAGCATTGGCTCACTTCATGTCTCTGTGTCTCACAGTATTTCAAATTTTAAAATCACGATTATGCCTGTTATGGTGATCTGTGATCTGTGACCTTTGATGTTACTATCGTAATTGTGTGGGGGCACTGCAGGACCACTCCCATGTAAGACTGCACATTCAGTGGACAAAAGCTGTGTGTGTTCTGACTGCCCTGCCCACCAGCTGTTCTCCCATCTCGCTCCCTCTTCTTGGGCCTCCCTGTTCCCTGAGACACAACAGTGTTGAAATTAGCCTCGTTAATTGTTCAAATAAAAGGAACATTCTCACTTCCCTCACTTTAAGTCAGAAGCTAAGAAATGATTAAACCCAATGAGGAAGGTCGAACCCGAGACAGGCTAAAAGACAGGTGCTTACAAACAGCCAGGTTGTGAAAGCAAAGGAAAAGTTCTTGAAGGAGATGAAAAGTGCTGCTCCAGTGAGCGCATGAATGATAAGACAGTGAAACAGCCTCTATTGCTGATATGGAGAAAGTTGGAGTGGTCCGCATGGAAGACCAAATCGGCCACAATATCCCCTTAAACCAAAGCCTGATCCAGAGCAAGGCTGTAACCCTCTTCGAGTCTGTGAAAGCTGGTAAGCAACCTACACTGACAATATTTGAAGCTACCAAAGCTGGCTCATGAGATTTAAGGAGAGAAAACTTTTCCATAACATAGAAGTGCAAGGTAAAGCAGCAAGTGCTGATACAGACATTACAGCAAATAACCCAGAAGCTATAGCGGAGATAAGTAATAAAGGCGGCTACACTAAACAACAGATTTTCAGTGTAGACGATATGGCCTTCTATTGGAAGAAGGTGCCATCTAGGACTTCCGTAACTAGAGAGGAGAAGTCAGTGCCTGGCTTCAGAACCTCAGAGGACAGGCTGACTTTCTTGCTAGGGGCTAATGCTGCTGGTGACTTCAGGTGGAAGCCAGTACTCAGCATTCCAGAAATTGTAGGGCCCTTCAGGATTATGCAAATTCTACTCTGCCTGTATTCTATAAATGCAGCAACAGGAACTGGAGGATAGCACATCTGTTTTAAAATGTGGTTTACTGAGTATCTTAAGTCAATATTGTTGAGAACCACTGCTCAGAAAAAAATATTTCTTTCAAAATATTCCTACTGTTGATAATGCAGTAGATGAAGGGAGCCCTTCTCTCCTGCCGATCCAGCCGCTATCTCCGTCTCCATCTGACCTGTACCGCAGGCGGTTCTGCCTACTCTTTAAGCAGTAATGCAGTGAACGAACACACAGGACATGCGTAAAATGCCAGCACGTTGAAATTCAGCTCAGTTGGACAACATGTAATTTCCCCAGAGCTCAGCCTCCCCCGACNATTGATAATGCAGTAGATAAAGGGAGCCCTTCTCTACTGCCGATCCAGCCGCTATCTCCGTCTCCATCTGACCTGTACCGCAGGCGGTTCTGCCTACTCTTTAAAAAGTAATGCAGTGAACGAACACACAGGACATGCGTAATCTTATGCCTCAAATGCCAGCACGTTGAAATTCAGCTCAGTTGGACAACATGTAATTTCCCCAGAGCTCAGCCTCCCCCGACCATTGTTCAAGTTGAGGAACATTGTTCAGGTCACAGCAATAACAATCACTGACACTCAGCACAGGTGCTGAGTACTTTACTTGCTTTATCTCATGCATTTGACAATGACCCTAAGAAGCTGGCATTGTAAGAGGGCCCATTTTGCAGATGAGAAAGTGCAAGCTCAAACAGGTTGAGACATTGGCTCGAGATTGCTCAGTTACAGAGTGAGGACTCACACTCAGCTCTGGCAGACCTGGTCAACGTGGCCTCTGCCATTCCTTTCAGCTCTTATAGCCCATGGACCTGAGATGCCCCAGTTCACTAGCGCACAGGCCGGCCCTGGGGTGTGAAACTGGAATTAATTTCTGAAGGTACAAACTAGTAATCAACAGACTATATTTAGCCCCAAACTGTCTCTGCAGCTGCTCCACTCTTGGGTTTTGTTAATGGCTAAAGCTCAGATCCGTAGGGTCAGGGCCCTGCTCTCTTAAATGCTGAGGCACATGCTCTAACAAAACAATTCAGGCATATTACAGAGGAGGGTGGAAAAAATAGCAAGACTTTTTACAATTATACCCAAGATTTCCATATAATTTCATATTTGCTTTGAGATACTTTGGATTGTTTCAGGCTAATTTTCATTCCTGAAAATACCTATCCTTTCTTCTTTGCCATGAGCAAAACTGGCTGGGCCCTTTCTTATTTCTGACCAGTCGTGAATGTATTTAATAATCCGGCTTGTTTAACCTACGGCATCTGGATCACTTGTGTAGTTGGTCTTGTTGGACAGAGGTGAATACGTACCAGAGGGTATGGGAGCCCTGGATATTATGTTGCTTTACTGGCTCCCCTTAAAATAAAAGATGTACCTGTTTGGTTGGCACAGAAGCCTCCTATTTGCTAGAAGCCACTTTTCTAGGAGTACAAAATTGGTGAACAAACCTGTGTTGGGTTATTGCTTCCTGAAGGTCAAATCATACCAATACAACAAAATGGGATCTTTTAAGAAATGTCACTATAGTAAAACTCGGAAGTTTAAAAAGAGAAAAGTCCTTTACAAAGCCATAGGGCTGGATGAACACCCAGAGCAGCTCCTGTGTGCTGTGTGCCAGGGCTGAGCCTGAGTCCACACCGATTCTGCAGACACAGAAACGGGCAAGGGAGCCAGCAAGAGCTAAATACTTGGGAAGAAGAGAAAGTCACTTCTGTGCTCATTGCCAGCATACCACCTCAGAGAAGAAGTCGGTGGGTTTCTGGCCCCTTTTCCAGAAGCCCACGGAGTCCTGACTCCTCACTGCTGCTGCTGCTGCAGGTGATAATGGTACCACTGCTGACCCACCCAGGGCACCCAGACCCACCTCCTTCCCCAGGACACTCAGCATCATGGTTTCCAACCACCCACTCAAGCTTCCTAGCCACAGGCCCCAGTGTCCTGAAGGATCACCTCCTGTGGTCCAGCCTCTTGGGATTCAGTAGAGTTACCAACCTGCTCACTGAAACCCCGTATCTTCTTATTTTTCCCCTCCATGTCACTCGTCTGCAACCCTCAGATGTTCTTGGTGCCACTGAGCTGTTTTGCGGTCATCCTGGATGTTTGCCAGGGTCACCCAACGTTTGCCAAATCCCTCCAGCAGCTTTTGAACTTCAGATTGCTCCTCTACATCTTCCATGTACTCAGACAGGACTCAGACCCATGTCTGAATCTGTCCCAGAGATTCAGGGATGTCAAACCGGTATTACTTTACTGGGCTGCCTTTACAAGTACCACGGACTAGGTGGCTTAAACAACAGAAATTTATTTTCTCATGATTCAGTGGCTGTCAGCAGGGTTGATTTCTTAGGAGGGTCTCTGTATTTGACTTGTTAATGACCACCGTCTCTGTGTCTTCACATGACCCTCCCCTTGATCTCCTCTTCTTGTAAGGACACCAGTCATATTAGGACCGCGTTTGACTTTCATGATAGCTTTAAGGTCCTATCTCCATAGACAGTCACATTCTGAAATACTGGGGATTGGGGCTTCAACCTCTGAACTTGCAAGAGACCCAATTCACAACCTATTCAGAGAGGTGGCTGGTCCAGTGTGATCTACTTGCTGGCAGGTGTGCCTGCCACCCCAGCTGGTCAGTGTCCCACGCTTGCTGGCCAGGATCATGTGGCAGTGGCTAACATCACCCACCTACTTGTGACAGAAGCCACCCCATGCCTGGATGGCCAGCCTTTTTTACTTTTAGTTTGTATTATGCCACCGCGAGTCCTTGGTGGAATAAGGTGAAGTTACATATAAAGACATTTTACAGCAGCACGTATTCTTTGTATACTGGAATCAGGCTTTAAAAAAATTAATTTAAAAATTCAGCTATGCTTTGAGCTCAGTGTTGTATTAGCCCTATCTTTCCAACCTACAATTTGAAGTTGACTGGAGTCATTTTGAAAATCAAGAAGCAAAAACCTAGGACGTGAGTCTATTGTTGCCTCATTCTTCACCCCAATTCCACATACATTAAAAAAAAATTTTTTTTTCCATGTGTATAGAACACACCTGGAAGGAACCTAGAAATATTTCTTCCCTGAGCATGGTATGTAATATACAAAATGATTATTTCTAGGCGGTTTAAGTTTATGAATGACTGCAGAAAGTTAAAGCCAAAAAGGACCTCAGAGACTATTGAATCAAGCCAGCAATTGACATGTAAGAAGCTTTAATTATCTACTTAGTTCTGAATAGCAAATTTGAAGCACTCATATCTTCCCTGAGGACATCATAAAGCTGTCACAGTATACTGTACTCATTTTTTAACAGTCTTCTCAGGCGTGTTCGTACCTGGTTTGGGGATTTTAGAAGCTCCCTGAGCAGCGGAGTTGTCCTGTAACCTGACTTGTGATTAACCTGACGTGTAATCTTCCACGTGGACAGATTCTGTGTCTGTATCTGTTCAGTGGGCAGATTCACGTGGGATGCGTGGCAACCCTGGGTCCGTTATTTGAGTGCAGAGACTCTTCGCCTCTACAAGATGCATTTCAAAGCCCAAGGCCTCCGTGGGGCATTCTTTATTTTATGGTGGGTTAGGTGGGAAAGGTAGAAGCTCTCAGTTCAACTCTTCATCCAGTGCATCTTTGAGGGCCTACTGTGTGTGTCCTCTCTGTTAGCCTGGGCAAGAATAGCGAAGCATTTGCTTTGTTGTAGGACCTTATGATCTAGTTACTTATCAGTCTCATCTTCCCTAGTGGCTCAGATGGTCAAGAATCTGCCTGCAATGTGGGAGACTCAATGTGGGTTAGAAAGATCCCTTGGAGGAGGCCATGGCAACCCATTCCAGTATTCTTGCCTGGAGAATCCCATGGGCAGAGGAGAGTGCTGGGCTACAGTCCATGGGGTTGCGAAGAGTCGGACATGACTGAGCAACGAGCACCTTCACTTTACTCACCAGTCCAGTTAGGAGACTGTCCCCGAGCAAATGCCTGGATGGTGGTCAGGTGCACCGTCTTGGTTAAACATGGAAATAGGCCACTTCCTGGTCTTCATAATGTGGCAGATGGCTTTAAGTGAGAATGAAACTTAAGTGGCTACTCCTGTTTCAGGAAAGGAGGCAAGCATAGACTCAAAGTGTGAAAGTTGGTCTGTGAGTCCATCGTACTTGCTGTTCAGGAGGCTGAGGCCGAGAGGGGCAGGTTCAAGATCACAGTCCATTACTGTTCAACCCAGAACCTCCACCTCGGTTCTCACTGCAAATCCTGAGCCCTCTTCTCTGTCCACATCCTTAGGACAAGCTCTGTCTTTAAGCAGTAGCGTGGTGCCCTGGGGCAATTGTGCTGACGCAGCTCACGCTGAGGCTCAGAGGGCAGACCTGTGGGGAATTCTTACCAACATGCAGGCATGCTGGGAAGGTGTAGGGCACCACGTCTCCTGGTTTGATTCATCTTCAGGCAGAGTTTAGGATGGAGGCACTCTGAACTTGCTCCTGAGCTGATAGCTCACCGTGATCCTAGAATCCCCCACCCTACTTGTTCCACAGTACTGTGCTGGACTGCAGGATTCAGGTGGATGGAGAAGAAAAGTACCAAGAAGCAGCATCGGTGGTCAGCTGGCACCACCTCAGTCCTGGTGCTGACGCCTGCAGAATGTGCTCACAGAAAGAGCTGAGAGTGGCCAATGACCTGAGCTCCATGCCAGCTTTCCTACAAGCATTCTGGATAGTTCCTCCCTGCCACCCCTGCCTTGTAATGCCCTTTGATGTGGCCAAGGTACCTGGAAGCACATAGCTTTGCCACCTATCTTTGTCTTGCTTTTGTGACCATGACATATATATATATGGATATATCTTTACATCCTTTGTGTATANCTCCATGCCAGCTTTCCTACAAGCGTTCTGGATAGTTCCTCCCTGCCACCCCTGCCTTGTAATGCCCTTTGATGTGGCCAAGGTACCTGGAAGCACATAGCTTTGCCACCTATCTTTGTCTTGCTTTTGTGACCGTGACATATATATATATGGATATATCTTTACATCCTTTGTGTATATATATATAAAGAGTTATATATCTTAGGATATAAATCATTAAATGGACCTGTTCACGATAGGGAGCGAGGTACTAAAGAGATGAGCCAGGATGTGGCTGTCAGGAGGAAGTTCATTCTGGCACACAGAGCCCTGTCCTGGGGAGGGCCACCGCAGGCTTTCCGGCTCTGTTGTTGGGCTGGGACTCAAGAGTGGGGGACATGTGAGGGCAAGGGCAGGCCCCCAAATTAAGGGGATCTGACATGCTGGGCATGTGACGTAGCATGGGCCCACCGACCAGGTCTGTGGTAACACCACCAGGGTTGAGCTCTGGTCAGACCCAGACTAAAAAGCAGAGTTGACACCAAGGTTTAAAACAGGGCTGGGAAAGAGCTCATTACAACCCTCCTTCTTAAGCCAGCTTTCGTTCTAGAGACTGAGAACGGAGGTGTGTTCCAGGCGGTAAAAGGAGAGACGAGAGGAGGGAGATGAGGCAGGAATGACGTGATCCCGGACATACGGAGCCTGAATGAACTCCGTTCACACCTGTGCCTTCAGGTCGGTTCCCTTGGCTGGCTGCTGCTCTTGGTCAGACCTGCAGCACTGCTTGCTTACCTTGACTTATCCCATCCCTAGGAGCTATCCCCAGGCCTCGTGCTTAGGGAATGTGAAACTGGAAAGAACTAAAGTGGGAGGCATGTAGCAATCACCCCAGCGGGTGTTTTGATGGTGGTTTTGCTGGCCAGGGTGCACCAATGACCTTGAAGTCACCTCTGGTGAGCAAGGGAGGCTTCAAGTACGTGTCTTGAGGCTGGAGGTAGATGAGCCCAAGATGGTTAAGAAGGATTTTTCACTTTTTATTTTATATTCTTTGATAGCCTTTGACTTCCTTTATCCTGTGTCCGCTTTTGTATAATTCTTACATGAATTAGAAGTATATAAAATGACTTGTAAAAATTAGAATAAGATGGAGCTATGAACAGCACCAGTCTGCTTGGGCCCCAGGAAGGAGCTGTGGAGCTGGACCACAAGGAAGGGCGAGGCAGGTGAGAGGGAGGTACAGAGCTGTAGCCTGTGCCAAGGCAGATGGTGTCATGGGCCAGCCTCCAGTCACACCACAAGGCAGACAGCACAAGAGCAAAGGCAGGGAGCTCTTGCCACGCCTGTTTCCTCCTCTTTAAAACCAGTGTGTGGGTGATGAGGGTAGTCCCAACCAACTCTGCAGGATTTGGGTTCTGTTGTTTTGTTTCGCTCTTTCCTAGTGAGTTGGTATTTCCATGCCTTGTAGGTGTGATGTAGTGATTAGATATTGAATCAAGCAGAAGGATCAAAGGCAGACAAAAATGACTAGAGGCACATTGGGATGACTTGAACACCTGATACATATCATAAGGACCTACTTCCACCTGGCATCTCTGGAGAGCTAGAAATAGGACCTAATAAACACCATGTTTCCAAGAAAAGACAACTAGTGGCATTTTGTCGGTGGCAGAAGAGAGGGATCAGCCATGTTTTTGATGGTCTTATGAGTTTCAAATAACCGTAAGGAAGCCTCGGAGACTTTTCTTGAGGTATAAATCTCTTCCTCTCCTTTGAAAAAGTCCCATAAGCAAAATACTGTCAAAATAATTGTTATTCTGCCAGTCATGTTAATGAGGAAATGTGCATTAAAAAATTTTCCGTTCCCTCTTCTCATCAAGATAGGCCCAGGAAATGCCAGCTCAAAGGCCAAATTACCCATACACGCATCCATAATTAAATGCCTGAACAAAAGTATACCTCTGCAAGTTGTTATTGAAATATAGTTGATTTACAGTGCTTTTTTAGTTCCAGGTATACAACACATTTAGAGAAGGCAATGGCACCCCACTCCATTACTCTTGCCTGGAAAATCCCATGGACAGAGGAGCCTGATAGGCTGCAGTCCATGGGGTCACTAAGAGTCAGATAGGACTGAGCAACTTCACTTTCACTTTTCACTTTCATGCATTGGAGAAGGAAATAGCACCCCATTCCAGTGTTCTTGCCTGGAGAATCCTATGGACGGGGGAGCCTGGTGGGCTGCTGTCTATGGGGTCGCACGGAGTCGGACATGACTGAAGCGACTTAGCAGCAGCAGCAGCATACAACACATGATATATATATTATATATATATACATACATATATATTTTTTCAGATTCTTTTTCCTTATAGGTTATAATAAAATATTGAGTATAGTTCCCTGTACTATACAGTAGGTCTTTGTTGTTTATTTTGTATGTAGTAGTGTGCATTTGTTAATCCCAAACTGCTAACTTAACCCTCCCCTCCTAACCTTAAGTTTGTTTTCTGTGTCTGTTTCTGTTTTGTAAATAAGTTCCTTTGTATCAGCTTTTTAGTGATATCATGTGATATTTGTTTTTCTCTGTCTCACTTNGGTCTTTGTTGTTTATTTTGTACGTAGTAGTGTGCATTTGTTAATCCCAAACTGCTAACTTAACCCTCCCCTCCTAACCTTAAGTTTGTTTTCTGTGTCTGTTTCTGTTTTGTAAATAAGTTCCTTTGTATCAGCTTTTTAGTGATATCATGTGATATTTGTTTTTCTCTGTCTCACTTTACTGAGTGTGACAATCTCTAGGTCCATCCATGTTGCTGCAAATAGCATTATTTGCTTTTTATGGCTGAGTAATATTCTACTGAGTATATATACACCACATCTTTATCCATTCATCTGTCAATGGACACTTTTATTTTCCTGTCTTAGCTCTTGTAAATATACTTGCAATTTTTACACTGATTTTACTATAGAATTAACTTCATGGTTCTCCTGAGTTTTAGATGTGCATGGTCTTTGTATAAATAAATAAATAAATGCACACACACATATGTACACACATAAAGTAAGTAAAGTGTTCTAGAAATATAGAAAAAAGAGTACAATTCTTCCATAATCGTACCACCCAGAGATAATCACTCGTGACAATTTTGTGTGTGTGTGTGTTTGTTTTCTTTTGTATATGTTTCAATTTTTTTTCCTATGTCGATACATCAGAAAGACCAAAAGCTAGATTATAGCTGTATAATCTTCACCCTTTCAGTGTGCAGTGATATTGAAGCAAAGCCTCTGTTCTGCAACCCAGAAAGTCCGGCTTCCGAGGGAGGTGGCCTTACTCTCTCTCTTTTTAATTANTGGACACGACTGAAGTGACTTAGCAGTAGCAGCAGCCTCATGGGAGAGCCTGAGCCAGTATTCCATGACATTGAAATAGAGGCCAGCCCTGCACAGGGCAGGCTTCCCAGGTGGCACAGTGGTTAAGAATCCCTCTGCCAATGCAGTAGATGCAGGAGACTTGGGTTCAATCCTTAGGTCTGGAAGATTCCCCTAGGAAAGGAAATAGTAACCTACCCTAGTATTCTTGCCAGGAAAATTCCAACAATGAAGGAGCCTGGCAGGCTACAGTCCATGGGGTCACAAAGGGTCGGACACAACTCACCAGCTGAGTGCACACATGCACACACACACACACATATGCTGCACAGGGTAGATATACCGAGATTTATTTATTCGTTCACCAGTTAATGGGCACCAGGGAAATTTTCAGTGTGGGCCTATTGTGAATAAAGCTGTTTTGAGCATTCTTGTACAGATCTTTTTGTGTTTTCATTTCTCTTTGGTAATTAGATAGGAGAGGAACTGCTAGATATAGGGTAAGTTTACATTAATTTTGTTAAAAAAAAGACAACCAGNGCACCAGGGAAATTTTCAGTGTGGGCCTATTGTGAATAAAGCTGTTTTGAGCATTCTTGTACAGATCTTTTTGTGTTTTCATTTCTCTTTGGTAATTAGATAGGAGAGGAACTGCTAGATATAGGGTAAGTTTACATTAATTTTGTTAAAAAAAAGACAACCAGATCTTTCCTTAAAGTAGGTATACTATTTTACATCCTCGAAGATGTTTTTGTGAGAATCGAGGCGCTCAGACATTCTTGCTAACACTGGGGTTGCCATAGTGTTGGTAGTGTAGCCCTATCTCATTGTATTTGTATTTACGTTCTAACTTTAGATTTTCTAGTACATGTGAGTTAACACCTGCCGTGTGCAAAATAATTATGCAAGGTGTACAAGTGCCTAGCTCCTGAAAGCATGGTCCATGAAGCCATACTATTAGACTGATTCTCGGGGAAATGCAGAGTCTCAGGCCCCACCCCAGGCCTATTGTATCAGAATCTGTATTTCAACAAGATCCCTGTATAATTCTTACACATAATCAAGTTTAAGAAAGCACAACATTAGGGGATGTAAAGATAAATAAGATACTGTTATCTTCCTCAAGAAATGGGGCAAGATAAAAAAGGTGTTGGTGGGACCTCCCTGGCAGTCCTGTGGATAAGACCCCGTGCTGCCATGGCAGGGGGCACAGGTTAGATTCCTGGTTGAGGAACTAGATCCTACTTGGTGTGTGGCATGGCCAAAGGATTTAAAGAAAGAGTGTTGGGGAAGGAAGGAAGACGAGGCTGTTACAATAGGCAGAATATGATGCTCACAGCAACAGACACGAGAACAAGTCTGGAGAGATGGGACAG
The DNA here is from genome assembly GCA_006410615.1 of Neotragus moschatus. Taxonomy (NCBI): domain Eukaryota; kingdom Metazoa; phylum Chordata; class Mammalia; order Artiodactyla; family Bovidae; genus Neotragus; species Neotragus moschatus. Next base: position 1,682,116 of record SJYA01002873.1, read on the forward strand.
GGTTTCCTGGGAAAGGCTTCACCTCTCCGGGTCATGAGCGATAGATGAGAAAGAGACAGGCAGACATGTATCCTTAGCTGCACTGTAGGTTAGTTACCCTGGTAAAACCAGGAGTTAGATTGAGAGAGAGTGGTGGGAGAGAGAGCAACCTTTGGACTAGAATGACGGTCCAAATAAGAAAGATGGAAACTGCAGTGACCCCATGATTCCTAAGCCTGTGAGCTGTACATGTACAAGGTCATGTGTACATGTTCATTCATTCAAGGAGACCTCTTAGCTTTTAGTTTGAGACCTTAGAATGTAGAACTACTAGTACAGATACTCTATGCCATGATTATTATCAGCGACAGAAGATTTTCTCGAATGATAGTAAGGAAACTGCAAACATCAGACATTCAGGACACTAAAAGTACCACAGAATATTGGTATGGAAATTGGGTACTAATAGAATTTTATGTGTATATAGGCAAATGTGTATACACATACACAAAATGAAATCAGATTTTGTTGTGAACAATCCAGAATTTAGGTTGATAACACTACACTTTTTTTCTATTCAATTTGAGCATTACCCATGTTAGGAGCTAAGACTTGGGGTAAAGTGCTAGCTACTTGGAGTAAAACAAGTTAAAATTAGTTTGTAGGTTGACTCTAGGAAAAAATACTAAAGAGAGAAAAATTTTAAAGGGGCTGCAAAGAATTTTTGTAATTGATATCATTTTAAAATGCTATCCCATTTGTTTTGTTTGTCTAACAAGTCTAGGAAGGCATCATTTGAATTTACTAATAGTCTCAGCTGCTGCTGCTGATGCTAAGTTGCTTCTGTCGTGTCCGACCCTGTGCGACCCATGAGACGGCAGCCCACCAGGCTCCCCCGTCCCTAGGATTCTCCAGGCAAGAACACTGGAGTGGGTGCCATTTCCTTCTCCAATGCATGAAAGTGAAAAGTGAAAGTGAAGTCGCTCAGTCCTATCCGACTCTTAGTGACCCCATGGACTGCAGCCTACCAGGCTCCTCCGTCCATGGAATTTTCCAGGCAAGAGTACTGGAGTGGGGTACCATTGCCTTCTCCAATAGTCTCAGCTGCTGCTGCTGCTGCTCAGTCGCTTCAGTCGTGTCCAACTCTGCTAGGAAACTGAAAAGAACTTGGATTTGGCTTCTCTGCTTAACTGTCTGCCTGACCTTGGACAAATTGCTTTCTCTGAAATTGTTTCCACGGGTGTAAAATAGAAAGATGAGCTGCCGTCGGGTTGATATGAAGGTCAAATGGTCTTCATGATCTCCTTTCTCCTTTATTTTAAAATTTAATACTCATTAAATGAATTTAAGGAATTTTTTAAAGGGAGGGACTTGAGCTCTAATATGACATGTATAGATAAAATATTTTAAACATGTTTTGAATTTGAGGCACCTTATCCTCAATGAAAAATAATTAAGAAGTGGGAAAAAGCCATCAGACCAGGAATTCTATCAACTGTAAGGATTTTTTAGATTTTTAGCCCGGAAGAAGGAAAGCTCTTGAGGTGGCGCCAGGTCGGTGCTGAGAGCGGGTAACAGTGCCCCCTGGTGGAGTATGAGTGAAAGGAAACATTTAGAGCCGCTAACTGCTTGTTTCTGAACTTGAGCCTTCTTACATACTGGGCTTGCCTTTAGTGAAAACATACTTATTTTTGTTGCATGATGTCATTCTGGTTCAGTTACAGGCATCTGATATTTTCCCTGACTCTACAGAGACGCATTTACAGAGTTTACATTTTCAACTTTTTCTTTTAATGATCACAGCAGTCTTGAGCTCTGGAAAAAGTTCAGCATCAGCTGAACTGTGAGGGGACCGGGGCCCTAATCTCAGGGTTATAAACACGCACCAGAAAAGCCGCCTGAGCCATGACTTTCAAACCTGTAAAGTGGACTTGGTAATACCTGCCTTTCTGCACACTTGGCCAGTCGTGCAAAATGCTTTCTGTAAATATCTCTCAGGTTGCACTTAATACAAAAATGCCAAAGACAATTATGTTTTCAAGGAGGTATCAGGGTTATGGAAAGAACATAACTCCCAAAATGCATAATAATAAATGCAGTTCAGAGTAAAACTAAGTTCCATTAACATACTAACATGTCACGATGTTACTTTTACTTATTTTTTCCCCTCCAGAATCTCTTCATTATGAGCTCTCAAACCAGTGCAGCTTAGCTGTGGGAGAAGGATTGGAAACTTAACACTGAACACGCTGTCCAATCTGCCAGGCTTTGAGGCTTCACACATATTTTTTTCATTTAAACTTTCCACCAACAGTTTGAAGAAGGTGCTATTTCCATTTTTACAAAGAAGGAAACCAAACTTCAGAAAAGGTAAGTGGGAGAGTAGGGTCTATTTGGCACCAATGTTTCCCTTACCCCATGTTGCTGAAACATTCCCCCTTCATCTTCATAATTTTTGTAAACAAGAAACAGTTCAGTAAACCTTAAGTTGCTTTTTTTTCACCCCACAGTTCCATAGTTTTGTTTTTCTGCTTCCCAGGTCTGCCCACTCCTCACCCAAATGTAAATTAAAACCGAAAGAGAATTTAAACGTGTGGATAAATTGAGCACATTATCTGTAGATAGGGATATTTAAAGGAAATCATAGGCAGTCTTGAGATCCCTTCGATTCAGTGAACTCTGCGCTGCTGTGAATATCACCTGACGTTGCTACAGAGTCGCCATGTCACAACCTGGAAAGTGCACGAAGGCAGGAACAATGAAAGAGCTTCCCATTTTATTGTCTGGTTAGTTGGGCCCATCACTTATTTAAACAAAATCCTTTGCCTTTTAAAGAGTCATGTGGCTTAACAAAGAAAAAATGTCTTTGAATCTTATACATTGACAAATTATATCAACTAATATTTGAATTGATTGAAAAATAATGCTCATATAAATGCACTTAAATTCCATGTATATATATACTGCATAATGCCAATATTTTTAAAGCAGAATACAAAGATAACCATAATTCCAATTAACAATATATGGATAGAAAAGGAGTTAGAGAAAATTAACATAATTACCTTTGGATAGTGGAATTACAGCTGATCCTTAATATCTTTTTTATAATAAGCATGAACTACACTTACAATGGAAAGAAATCTCCTTAATATAAAAGCACAGACATCTTTGATGCCACAGCAGGAACCTAAGAAGCTCAAAATGACAGCTGTGTACTTATTTCCAGGTAAGTGTGTTTCTTGTGGAATAACTTGAAGGCAGGGGCCTTGGGTGATACAGTTTGGAAAATGTAAAATTGAAGCATGAAAGGACGGTTCACTCAGGCTTTCATCCCCAACCCAGTGGAATCATTTCTCATGTTTCATCCTCAAAGCCCACAGCCCTCTCTTCACCTTTTCTGGATGGTTCAGAGTCACAGTTTGCGTTATGGTTGTTACAAAGTCTGCTCTGTATTTGCTATACAGAACCCAAGGATAAGGAGGGCACTTGTACTCTGTTTTACATAAGAGCTTGAGCATCCGTGGATTGGGGCCTCCCTCGGGCGTCCTGGAACCAGTGCCCCTCAGATTCTGAGTGTAGATGATCTGGAGAAGTACCCAACATACACAGTGATGACTCAGAACATGACTGAGATAGGTTACTTTTAGTTTTATAATACCCGGCCAAACTTCCCAGATGTCTTTGAAGGAAAACAAAAATCCCCAAATATTAAAACCCTGGAAGCCTTCACACCACAAAGTAAAATCCCCAAAGAGGGAGAAATGTACTGGAAGAAGGTGGGGTGAGAGCTCAGAGCAGTCGAGTTGTCTGCAGTGGAAAGAATGCACATTCCCTTCAGGCTGAAGAATGCAAAGCAGCCCAGTAATGCTCCATCAAATGCTGAGCAAACTCGGTATTTCCTCAAGTCCCATCAACACGGAGGCAGTGTGCCTTTACCCTTGTCTGCCAAAGCCCAGCAAAGGGCATTCCCATCTCTCCTCGCCTCTCTCTGAAGCTGGCTGACTGGGCAGTTCTTTGGGCAGCTGCAAGTCCATCTGCAAGTCCCTTTGTACCAAAGGCTCTAGAGAAGTGATAGAAGGTTCTAGAGAAGTGACAGACGGCTACTAAGGGGTCAGGCTTTGGTCATGATGGAGACAGCAGAGGGAGGAAGAGGAGGGAGAAGATAAGACTCAGTCTGAATAAAGAGGAAGGGCAAGAGGAGGACCGGGGGGCTTCATGAGGGTGGGGCTCTGGAGTTCAGGGTGTATTCCCAGCCTGGGTAAGTCAACATGGCCGGAGCAGGGCGAGGATGAAGCAGGGGTGCCCTGCCTGAGGGCTTGAGGGTGTGTGGTTCATTCTCTTTAAAAAATGATGGCATTTCTCCGTGTTCAATTTCTTTATCAAATTTATTTAAACAACTTTGTTGTCCCTTCCATTCAAGTTAAATTCAAGTTGAGCAAAGAGCATTCCATCTGTCATCTTCCTAATATTGAATATTATCCTTCTATTTTCTTTGTCATTTCCTCTAAGTAATAAAACATCATAAATGGCTTTTACTCAGGCTTCTAGGACCTCTAGGTCTTCTCCCAGATTGTATGATCTAAAGTAGCACTGAAGTAGGCCAACTAATGTAATGATAAGTCAAGACATGGAAGACTTCACAATTTGAGAAGTAAGAAAGTTTGGTGAAATTTTAAGAGATACCTATGGCAGGCTATGGTGGCAGAGTCAGAATCATGAGGAATGAAATTCAGAATACTGGAACAACTCGATGAAGGTTACAGAAACAAAGCTATTCAGTGACGGGTTGGGAATGGTGTTAGATTGATCTCCAAGGAGGCGAGAGTGCCAGGGGAGTGGGGCACATTCACAGTTAGCACAACCATCCCAAGTTCTCAGATGCCTTCTGCCCACTCCTGGTGCCCATATTGAAATGTGGTGGTTCTATTGGGAAGTGTCAGTAGACCACATTGCTCTAATAAGCAACACCAGCTACTGGGAAGTGGTTTTCTCTGAGCACAGGTCTCTGTCTTAAAGCCAGGTGGAGTGTAAATCATTGTGGAATCGAATGACTTTCTGTGTTATGTGTCTGCTCATCCTCCGTATCATCCTGTGAGCATAAAGCTCAGATTTTTGACCTTGGCATTCAAGGTTATCCATAATCAACTGCAGTACTGCCAATTTCTCTTGGTTTTTTTCCCCCAGAATCCACATACTCCAGCCAGTCTGGTTTATCTCCACCACTGTGAATTCTTGATTTGGCATCACATTTCATACCTTAATCACCCTTCTCCACTTCATTGTCTGGGCCTCTTCTGCCATCTAAGATACTCACTTTCCCTTTTCCTTACGCTCAACCCAGGGGATCTTGCCCTCTTCTGAAATCCTGCAGCCCTGAGATCACTCCCACTTATCTCAAAACAAATTTCAATAGATTTAAATCATAACAACTTTGATTAAAATCATAATCAAAGGTTTTGTCTGATTATGGTGAAATTAAGCGAAAAATCAATGGCAAAAATATAACTAGAAAATCTTCAACTGTTCTAAAATAGATTGATACATTTATAAGTAACTCATGGATANAATCCTGCAGCCCTGAGATCACTCCCACTTATCTCAAAACAAATTTCAATAGATTTAAATCATAACAACTTTGATTAAAATCATAATCAAAGGTTTTGTCTGATTATGGTGAAATTAAGCGAAAAATCAATGGCAAAAATATAACTAGAAAATCTTCAACTGTTCTAAAATAGATTGATACATTTATAAGTAACTCATGGATAAAAGTGAAAGTGAAGTCGCTCAGCCGTGTCCAACTCTTAGCAACCCCATGGACTGCAGCCTACCAGGCTCCTCTGTCCCTGTGATTTTCCAGGCAAGAGTACTGGAGTGGGTTGCCATTGCCTTCTCCAGTGTTCTTGCCTGGAGAATCCCAGGGACTGTGGAGACTGGTGAGCTGCTGTCTATGGGGTTGCACAGAGTCGGACACGACTGAAGCAACTTAGCAGCAGCAGCAGCATGGATAAAGAAAAACAATCTAAACAGAAGATGAGAAGTGAACTGAATGATAAGGAAACTAAATCATATCAAAACCTGTGAGATGTAGATAAGGCTGTCCTTAGAAGAAAAATTTTTAATGCATATATTAGAAAAGAAGAAAAGTTAAATGCCAGTGGTATGTGTCCATCACAATTATCTTGGAGTATAGAACAAACAGCAACAAAAAAGTAAAACCAAAAAGGGGATAAGAAAGGAAATAATAAAGATAGGAGCAGAAATTAATGAAATTACAAAGAAATAAACAATAGAGACTATTAATAAAGTCAAACATTTTTTATAAAGAAATAGAATTGAAAAATTCCTAATAAGACTGATCAGGACAAGAAAAGGCACAAATCACTGATTTGGGTTTTTTTTTTTTTTTTTTTTAGAAACAGTTTATTTTCCATCAACCAAATTTCCATTTTGGTGGAAGAAAATTAAGGGTATTGTCTCAGATCCCAGAGACATCAAATAAACATAATGTGAGGATATTACCTTAACTCATTCTCTGTGTAGACTTTGCTACTGTGAAGAGATCATGCTTATTATTTTGAGCAAATAGTCAGGTCGATGGGGACAGTTATGCTTTGGGGGGTAAATTAATAAATTGGCCTTTATGTTGATAAACTGATATTTGTTCTGTTTTGTTTTTTAGTTTGGTTAAGGTAACTCAGTTCTACAATGTTTGAAAAGCCCTGTGTAAACTTACCAGATTGAATCTTTGTACATGCAACGCAGAAGTCTAGACACTAGCCCCACAGTTATCTAAGGCAATGGGCAGGGCTGCTGGATCCTTTCTGTGGAATAGCTAATGTGTAAGTTTCCTCAGTTGTGTGTGCACATCTGATCATGCCTTATGTAAATTTATACACTGTATCTAGTGGAATGAGTAGCATTTTGCCCAGTGGAGGCACCATTATGTGTAAAAGCATAGGGGCAGGAAATGGGATAGTGTATTCAGGAAGAGCAATGTTTCTGCTGCAGAGTGGGACATTCAGGGGAGTGCTGACGGAGACGCTGGCTGGACAGACAGACTTGGTTCCATTTGTGAAAAATATTGGAACAGGCATCTTCCTGGACATGTTTCCACTGAAGATTTCCAAGCATGAGTGTGATATAAGCAAACTTGTATTTCAGAAAGCACACAGATTCTTTCTTAGAACTTCTCGAGAAAATGAATGTATGTCTTGTTTCCTTCCCTAGGTTATATGTCACAGTCATAGGGGCCCTCAGAATACTTTCTGATTGATTGATTGACTGAGGGACTCTTCCTTTTACACGCAAACAAGCCAACTTGTTTTATACAAAGTGCTATGGGAGACCCAGCTTCTTCCTGCAGGAGTTTATAATATAGTAAGAGAACTGATGCTTTTGACCTGTGGTGTTGGAGAAGACTCTTGAGAGTCCCTTGGACTGCAAGGAGATCCAGCCAGTCCATCCTAAAAGAGATCGGTCCTGGGTGTTCATTGGAAGGACTGATGCTGAAGCTGAAACTCCAGTACTTTGGCCACCTCATGTGAAGAGCTGACCCATTGGAAAAGACCCTGATGCTGGGAGGGATTGGGGGCAGGAGGAGAAGGGGACGACAGAGGATGAGATGGCTGGATGGCATCACCGACTCGATGGACATGAGTTTGGGTGAACTCTGGGAGTTGGTGATGGACAAGGAGGCTTGGTGTGCTGCCATTCATGGGATTGCAAAGAGTTGGACACGACTGAGCGACTGAACTGAACTGAACTGAATGAGATAACACAGGAAGAAAATGGGCCAGGAGTAAAATGGCTTGAATTCTGGATTCATCTTCTCCATTTCAGTTATTTATAAAACAAATATTTAATAAGCACCTATTATGTGTCAGATATTTGTTAGACTTTAGGTATGCACTGATGGGAAAAATAGTCATGGGCTTTGTGTGTCCAGTAGAGGACAAAGATATCAAACAATCACAAAAATTGATTCAACAAATAATGTATTGAATAATATGTATCAGGCACTATTCTAGGTGCTTGAAACCATAATGAAAAAGCAGAAGCAGATCTGTGCCCACACAGGACTTATACTCCAGTGGTAGAAGACAGAAAACAAACTCAAGACATACAATAAATAGCTAATGCATATATCTTATTAAAAGGTGATATGTATTATGAAAAAAAGAAATGGAAAGTCAGGTAAAGGCTTTTAGTAATGGGGAGAAGGCAGAGATAGAAATTGGGATGGGTCATCATTTTACCCAAAACAGTTGGAGTGGCCTCACTGAGAAAGGGACATGTAAGCAGGAACTTAGAAGAGTTAGGGGAGTTGATTATGCAGATATCCAAGGGGAATGTATTCCAGGCAGAGGGAACAGCCAGTATAAAGATCCAGAGTGTTCCAGCCACCGCAACGAGGTCACATCCTCTGCGGCAGGGTAAGCCAGGGGGAGAAGAGTGGGCATAGGAAAGCTAGCTGGTGTAGATTTTCTAGGGCTTTGTGGGTCACTGTAGGGATTCCCAGGTGACTTAGTGGTAAAGAACCTACCTGCCAATGCAGGAGGCACAGGAGACTTGGGTTTGATCCCTGGGTCGGGAATATCTCCTGGAGGGGGAAAATGGCAACCCCTTCCTGTATTCCTGCCTGGAGACTCTCATGGACAGAGGAGTCTGGTGGACTACAGTCCATGGAGTCAGAAAGAGCCAACATGACTGAGCGTGCATGAACGCATGTGGGCCACTGCGAGGACTTGGAGGGGCCACTATATGAGTCTGAGCAGAGAGAGAGAGAGAGATGATCTGATTTATGCTTTAACAGGATGACCGGTTCCATATTGCAACCTATAACTAAATCATGATGGATATGTCCTGAGATGGGCTGACAGGGGGGCGGAATGTATAACATACCCATGTGATATTGGGCCCTAAGTTTAACTGGCCTCCTTGGACACATTGAGTCATCTTGGTAGGGACCTGGTAGCATGCAAAGTACATAAGCTCAGGTTGTAGGATACTGTTATTTGGAAATGATGCTGGATGGCACATAGTCTAGAAGGATGCTAACAATGGAAGTACATAATTCTGAAAAGAAGCAATACTACATCCAGAAGAGTGAAAACTAGTTCTTCAGTGAAAAAAAAATCTTACTTTTTTTTTTGATGTATAAAGCACAAATGTATATACAGTAGGTAAACAGATACGTAGTATATTGGCAATATTTTAATTACATGGGAGAAATATCTGAAAAGAATCTTTGAGGGAGGGAGTGGGTTGGGAGGTTGCATGATCAGGAGAAAAGGTTGGAAGGGAGTGAGTGGCAGGAAGATCACTGAGCTGGAGGTTAAGAAATCACAATGGAAATCAGCTTAGTATTAACTCACTGTGAGAACTTGGACCACTTCCTTCCCCTTTCTAGGTTCCAGGCTGCCTTCAAATGTAAAACCATTTAGAATGAGTGACCATTTAGGTTTTCTCCAGTGCTAAGATTGTGAGAAGGATTTGAACCGGGGCTGCACTGAGTTATAAACACCTGACTATGGGAACTATGGGAACTATGGTAATCAGTCCAGTATTTGGTCCTAAACAAACTTCACTTTTCAATAAAATAAAGGGGTAGCATCAATAGACTTTAAGATCTGTCTCTGGCATCTTTCCTTTGACCTATTCTTTAAGCTAGCCACAAAGCTAAATTTCTAGAAATCCTGCTCTAGTTCACTCCAGAAGATTCTTGAACATAGCACTGGAGGCAAGGGTACAAGGAAGTTTTGTCAATAAGATGCTCATAGGTGCTTTGAAACCTGTCAACCAGGCAGGTTACTTCTCAATTTTCACATGATTTCTGGACATTAAAAGTCCCTTTACAATCCACCTGGGTTATTATTTGGAAGGAAACAATGTACATGGTATGCTGAAGGGAAGCAGGAATTAGCAGACTAGAGTAGCAGGTTAAAAAACAAAGAGCCTGTGTGTTCGTGGCATCTGTAGATGACATCAACTAGACAGCTTGTGCATACGGTTCTTTGCTTTAGAAGTCCTTTGAGGACAGAGAGCGTATCTTCTAACTTAAGCGTTTAGTGCTCCCCTAGTATCCTGTACCTAAAAGGGTTGCTGTGAAGGTGTGTTGACTGTGATGATCACATGCAAGTTGAAGAGAAAAAAAATAAAACCCAAGCCATAAATCTTTGAGTACCTTAGCTTGGGTGATCTGTACTGATGTGACCATAGAACAGAACACTTATCTTCTTTTCCTTCTGCCATTGAATCACCTCATGGTATTTCCAGATAAGAAACATAAATTGCATGCATTACCTAACTGGAACATATACAGCTCGTTTATCACAGGGCATCAATGCTCAAACAGTTGTTTTGAGTAACAAATTCAGCTTTTCATGGATGAATTATGATTGCACAGAAATGCTTTCCACTGAACAGCAGGGACTTCTTGAATGTTGTCAGCATTTGGAGGTAGTTGGAAGAAGGAGCCCTATTTAATGACAAATGGCTAACTATTCAGAATTTCAATGTGTACTGGGAAGATAATTCAACCTCTAGTTGATCCAAAGAATCTTGGAGTTGCTGGCAATGAGAAAAACCACAGAGTCTGCTTGAAAATACCCTCAGGCGTGAAAGAGTTAACTGACTGTGTAAGCTTTATCTTATGTCCAATGGACTTGTGGTTTACCGACTAAAGTCTCCGGTAAATGATTGTTAGAGACCTGTCATTGATAGCTGTGGCTGGTTGCTGTGTTTCAAAAGTCTGTTGATTCCTCTGCGAGGCAGTGCGGCATCCTCTGGCCCTTTCCTCACCTCAGACCTACTCAGGTCTGCTTGCAAAAGGATCTATCGGAACAATAAACATGAATGACGAGAACTATAGCACCACCATCTATAACAGAGTCCAAACAGAGAGGGTGTATGAGAATTCAGATCCAGCAGAAAACGGAGGTCCCCTCTATGATGAAGTCCATGAAGACGTGAGGAGGGAAGACAACTTATATGTCAATGAGCTGGAAAGCCAAGAATATGACTCTGTGGCCGTGTACACTGTTGGGCGTCAGGGGAGAACCTCGGCCTCTTTACAGCCAGAAACAGGAGAATACGTCCTGCCTGATGAAGCATATTCTAAGGCTCAGGACCCCCACCCAGGGGAACCCACAGAGGATGAGGCCATCTCCTTGGAGGACTTGTTCTCACCAACCAAGGACCAGGAGTCTGACCCAGAGGAGCCCCAGGGGTCTGACCCAGAGGAGCCCCAGGAGAATGGAAGCGAGGTGGAGGCAGACCTGCCTTCTCCTTCAAGCTTCACCATCCAGAATAGCAGAGCCTTCTCCACCCGCGAGATCTCCCCTACCAGCTATTCTGCTGATGACGTTTCAGAAGGAAAGGAATCGGCTTCCACGAGCCCCGAGATTAACCTCTTTGTGAAGGTAAGGAATGCCCTGAAACAGGCACGCTTGCACATGCCGATGGCCTAACTGGTGCTTTATTTTGCTCTGAGAGACCAGGGAAAGATGCTTGCTGTCATGGTCCTTGGCTGTCAGTATCTATTCAAGAGTAGGGCTGAAGAAATGAGTCATTCCACAGTTTACCCAGAATGGCTCAAAATTACAAGAGTTGGAAAGTACATTTAAAGTGTGTGTCTTGTGATCACTTCTCTGTACCATGGGCAAAGCATTTTTTCAGAGTTCCCTTTTGAGGGTACTTCCCTGGTGGTCCAAGTGTTGGGACTCCTCCCTTCCACCGCAAGGGGCATGGATTCAATCCCAGGTTGGGGAACTACTACCCTAGATGCTGTGGGGCTTGGCCAAAAAATAAATAAAAATTTAAAAATGGATACCAAAAAACATCCATGATGAGCAAAAAATCAAATTTTTTTTAAAAAGTTCGCTTATGAGTGAGCAGAAATTGTTGCTCAGATCCTTTCCTTTGTGACAGATGTCAAGTACCATTTTCCTGTCTGGTTAAATTTCCTTCATCAACATGATTTTGTAAAATAAAACTATGGTTTGTGAAAGTCAAGACTACAGTCGGGCACCAGTGTTTCCTCCTGAGTGTTTCTAAGTTCACAGATAGTCCTTCATATATATGGTCAATAAATGTTACCTCTGTTACTCAGTTGCCCTTTTGACACCAATATAACTAAAATATCTGATGAGATAAAACGATTTCACTAGTAGTAAGACACTTAGTGTCAGGGTTAATGTTTAACTCTTGGGATATTTAAACAAAGAACTTTGATGATCTTTGTATTAGACTGATAATCTAATAAAGATTGCAGTTATGAATATTATCAAGACATAAAAAAAATTTCAGGGCTAAACAGGTCATCTTTATGGATCAAGATTATTTTTTCCCCAACATCCCCCCCACCCAAATTCATACTGACACAGTTCTTTAATGGGAAGACATCGTATTCGTAAATCCTGCTACTCCTGGCTAACAAAACTGATTACTCTATAAACCTATGAAAACCCCAGTTTACACTCATTTCTCCCCTTTCTGGTTTCCGATTTACTCCCCTAATGAAATGCACTAATTGTATGTATTGCTAATTTAATATATAATTATTTCCTACTCTGTATTTTTTCCTAGTTGTTTTTGGTGTATAAATCATGTATCTTTTACTCAACCACACAGGTCCTTTTTCAAAAGCACCAAGCAGAGTGTTAGATTTGTATTTAACTACCTGGCAAACCTTGCCTGGGATTGTGTTGAGCATTTGGGAGGAAGATGGGTCTGTAGACAGAACCCTTTCTCTCAAGAAATAACAGTGTGGTACAGGAGACAGACTTGCAAGTTGTGAATTTTGGTGAAATAGAGGAGTGACCAAGTAAAGTGCTGTGGGTATCCTGGGAGTGCCCGAGGGTGCACGAAAGAGTCAAGGGAGGCTCTATGGAGGAGGCAAAGTTCAAACAGGGGCATTCAAGTCACCTTTCAGCCTTTATATCCACTCACCATTGTGTTAGTTTCAAAAAAGAAAGAAGCAACGTTTCAAAAGTGAGGACTGGGTATATTTTCCTCAAGCTTGAGGCATCCATGTAACTCCCTGCAGCCATCAGCATCCTGAATCATTATCGTCCTGATCGTTGAAGATGAACGATCATTGTCATGATCACCATCATTCCAGGCACATCAGACCATTATTTGTATATTTGGCAAAGTGTTGATTTCATCAGAAATTAGCCTGCCACCACCACTGAACCAAACAGAAGTAGGAGGAAATAGAAGTATTGGCATCTGCAACTGGTGCTAGCCACAGGAAAAACTATTTGATAGTAGCATATGGTTTCTAAGTTCTTAAGATCCGTAGTGCCCTAAGCAAATATTGGATCTAATTAACTCTAAGTTTGCTAAAGGGTTATACAATATAAAATCAACATCAGCTCCTATGTGTAAACTCCTTTTAAGAGATGATACTCAGCATCATTCAGTGAGAAAGTGAAAGTGAAAGTGAAGTTGCTCAGGCGTGTCCGACTCTTTGCGACCCGTGGACTGTAGCCCACCAAGCTCCTCTGTCCATGGGATTCTTCAGGCAAGAATACAGGAGTGGGTTGCCATTTCCCTCTCCAGGGGATCTTCCTGACCCAGGGATCGAACCCAGGTCTCCCACATTGCAGGCAGACGCTTTAACCTCTGCACCAAAGCTTAATCTCAGCTTCTTAACCCCCACCCCACCCCCACTGCATTTCTTTAGTCCATGAAAAGTGGAAATGCATAACGTGAAGACAAGTGTCTGGTCCTGCCCGGGAGTGGAGGGCATGAGGGTGACCAGCTCAAGCTCCATGCTCCTCCCAGCTCCAAGGAGTGGGTGCTGGAACCCCTGCATTGGATGGGGATCACCATTTTCCTAGTGGGCTTGTTGCTGGGGTTCTGGGGTTGTTCTCCTACTGGGCTGCATTGGGCTAGACCACTTGGGCTGCTGATGTTCCATTAATGTTCCAGCTACTGTGAACCCAAAAGGCTTTTCACCCTCTTTTGACTCCCTGTATGAATTCTTCTTGCACTTCCCAGGTGGCTCAGTGGTAAAGAATTCACCTGCCAATGTAGAAGACATGGGTTCCATCCCTGTGTCAGAAAGATACCGTGGAGAAGGAAATAGCAACCCACTCCAGTATTCTTGCCTAGGAAATCCTGTGGACAAAGTCTAAGCCTGGTGGGCTACAGTCCGTGGGGTTGCAGTCACTTAGCAACTGAACAGCTTGGGCTGCAGCTATACCTGCACTCATTTGTGTATGTTTCTACCTGTCTGGACAGATCAGAGAAAATGGAATGCAAGTTAATAACTGTGTGTTCAACCAACCTCATATTGAGGCTCAGCCACTTCCAGGTGTTGATCAATTAATTAAAATACATCATTTATTTATTCATTCAACAGGTAGTTATTGGGCCAGGTTCTGGGTGAACAACAGGGAAGAAAACAAAGTCCAGGCTCCCCTGCACTTTGCTTCGTGGCAGGAGAGACAACAGATGGACATATAAAGAAGTAAAAATGAAATGTGCCCAGTGGTAACAGTGCCATAAAGAAACATAGAACAGAATAACGGGTATGTGAATTTCCTGCAGCTGCCCTAACAAACTGCTGGAAACACAGTGGCTCCAAACCACTGGATTTATTCTCCAGCATTCTAGAGATCAGAATTGGGAGTGAGTCTTGGGGGGCTGAAACAAGGAGTCATCCGAGCTGTGTTCCTTTTGGAGATTCCAGGGAGAGTTTGTTCCCACCGCCCTCCCCACCGCCCCACCTCCTTTCCCCCCTCACCCGCCACCCACCCTTGTTCCTAGAGAGGGCTTCCTTGGTGGCTCAATGCAATGCAGAGATGAGAAGATGTGGGTTTGACTCGTGGGTCCGGAAGATCCCCTGGAGGAGGAAATGGCAACTCATCCCAGTATTCTTGCCTGGAAAATCCCAAGGACAGAAGAGCTAGGTAGACTACAGTCCACAGGGTCACAAAGAGGCCAACAGGACTGAGTATCTGAGCATAGCACAGTAGTCTTCTAGGGGCAGTGTTCATTTCTCACTCATGGCCCACGTCACATCTCCCTTTGTCCCCAGCTTCCAGTTCACTTTTTTTTTTCCTGGCCATGCTGTGCAACAGGCAGGTTCTTAGTTCCTTGACCAGAGGTGGAATCTGCGCCCCTTGCAGTTGAATCATGGAGTCCCCAGCTTCCCCTTGCCTTCCAATCTGACTCTTCTGGTCCCTCTTATAAGGAAAATTGTTAGTTTGGGCCTGCAGGATAATCAAGGATAATCTCATATGAAGATCCTGTAATTAATTGCTTTTGCTAAGTCTCTTTTGCTACAGAAGTTTCTGGGAGTTAGAACATCGGCATGTTTGGGAGCTGTTGTTCAGCTTCCCACAGTGGGACCGTGAATGATGCTGAGTAGGGGAGGGAGGATGCGGCGTGTCCGGGGTGGGGTGAATGAGGAAGGAAAAGAGAGGTGGGGGCGGGCACAGTCACCTTGAGGCCTGATGAGCCATAGAAAGAACTTTCACTTTTACTCTGAGTGATAAGTGGGGGGGGGGGGGGGGGAGGTTGGCATCAAAGGGTTCCGCAAGGAACGTTCTGACTGCCTCTCCAATGATAGACTAGAGCAGAGAAAGAGCAGAGGCAGTGGGGGCAGGCTGGAGGCAGCTGGAAAACTAGGCAAGGAAAGATGGTGGATTGGACAATGGTCGCCGCAGGGCAGGGTTGAGATGGTTGGGAAGGGAGAGCCAGAGGTTTTGCTGGAGGGTCTGATGTGTAGCATGAAGAAAGGAAGGCACGGAGGCTGACCCTAGGGGGTCAGACCAGAGCCACTGGCTGAATGGAGATGTTATTTCCATTTCACCTGTGAACTCCTCCTCCAGGAACACGTGATCCAGAAAATGGGGATCATGCAGTCTTTCATATACTCCTCCCTCACTTCCTCCCTCCTCCCCTTCCTTCCTCTCTCCCTCCCGCCTTCCTTCCTATATTTACAACATACTGCATGCTGGACGCTGGATATGAGATGAAAGGAGCACATCCCAAGTGCAGCTCTCTGTCCTCTGGTGAAGACAGAGAAATACAATTCTTTTTTTCCCCTCCCTGGTCTGGACAACTCAGCATATGGGACTTTAGTCCCTTGAACAAGGACAGAACTCATGTCCCCTGCCGAGTTAGCCTGGAGTCTTAAAACAATGGGCCATCAAGGAAGTCCAGAGAAACACAGTTCTTGAAAATAAGAGGAAAGAAATAATTTCTTCGTGGTCACTGACTGAGATCCAGTGAAAGAAAGGTCTCTAGTGAGAGCTGCAATCCATGTCACAGGCAATCAGGAGAGACTGCTGGTTCAGAATTTGCTGATAGGATTGTAAGAATTGTCCGCTGCTCTCTGCTAAAATTAGAAGACCTCGCAGACATTGTCCTAACTCTGTGTGTGTGTGTGTGTGTGTGTGTGTGTGAAAGAGAAAGAAATAGAGGGACAAGAGGGACAGAGACTGGGGGAGGAAGGAAATAGAGATATAGATGGAGATAAGAGATAGGAAGATGGAGAAGGAAAGAGAGAGAAAAATTATGGTATTTAATGCAAAAGAAAAAAAAGTATTCTGATTATGACAGTTGCAAAGAAAAAGGATACAAATGAACACCATTTGTCCTGCAGGTTATTGATGTCATTGATCATGGAAGGCAGTATACGTATACACACACACACACACACACACACACACATATGTTGTAGAGCAGGTTTTGAAGTCAGGTTGCATGGTTTGAACCCTGGCTTAGCAAATTAATTTCTGTTAGGTTATTTATCAGTTTTCTGTTTGGTAAAATTGATGTCATAATGTTATGTTCCTAATAGAGTAGTTATGAAGATTGAATGAGGGAATCCATGTAAGTCACTTAGAATACTATCTGACATACAGTAAATGCTCAGTTCAGTTCAGTTCAGTCGCTCAGTCATGTCCAACTCTTTGTGACCCCATGAACTGCAGCACACGAGGCCTCCCTGTCCATCACCAACTCCCAGAGCCCACCCAAACCCATGTCCATTGTGTTAGTGATGCCATCCAACCATCTCATCCTCTGTCATCCCCTTCTCCTCCTGCCCTCAATCTTTCCCAGCA